>AWOL01S0015768.1:248246-319629 GCA_000715115.1 Nicotiana otophora | reverse complement strand
ATATATATATATATATATATTGTCATGACCCAAACCAAAGGGCCGCAACGGTCACCCGGTGCCTTACTCAACCGAGTACCAAGATAACATGTCTTTCTTATCATACTATCATGCGTAAATGGGCCAGAAGGCCGTCATGAGTTAACCAGAATAAAACATAAGGGAATACTCGACACAGGATAACTCAACATGATATATAAACTTATACATGTGACATATGGGCCTATAAGGCTGACTTCATCATTTGTACACTCAAAATAAAGTCCAACAAGGCCATACAAGTATCCATATACATGGCATCTGTCTACAAGGCTCTAAGAGTACATAAATGTCATAAAGGTCAGGACAGAGCCCCGCCATACCAATCAATATATGTCCAAGGCATATTGACCAAATAGGTAACTCCGGAGCAAGCGGAGTGCACCAGCACATTCCGCTGAGCTGATAGCCTACTAGGAGGACCGTCATCCTGTCTATGGAGACCTGCAAGCATGAAACACAGCGTCCCCAAGAAAAAGGGATGTCAGTACGAATAAAGTACCGAGTATATAAGGCTAGAAAGTATAAGTAAGAATAGTAATATAAAGAGAGATAAAGAAGATACAACCTATAACATTTGAGTACCTTTGAGGGCTACTGATATGAAATGCATGATACATATATATATACACATAAGCTTTTAAAAACATTCACCTCTGTGGGCATCATCATCATATCGTACCTGGCCGTAATAGGCTCGGTAAAAATGTACTCGGCCATCATTAGGCTCGGTAGAATCATACCCGACCATATGGAACTCGGTAAAAACCAACTGATCAGTGGTTGCACAGTAGGTACCGTACCTGACCGACTATAGCGCGACTTGGTAGAGTAAAATAGATACATATATATAATGCATGCTAGACTCATGGAATCACGTTCTAAATCTTTCGAAGTGAAATAGGGTTGTTACACCTTCGATTAACGTTATGGATAGTCATACCATCAATATGGACCTCAATAGGATTTAAGGATCATACATACATGCTTTTAATAACTTGATAAGGAAGAAACAACGTGGACAACCTTAGTTTCTAGGAGTACATCTGTTATGAAATAGCGTATCGTTTACATTCATTTCACTTTAAATCATGCCAAAAGAAAGAAGGAAGTGCCTTAGCATACCTGTATGATCTCTTCCTTATTTCTCAACCTAGCTCAACACAACTTCTTGCATCTATAACAAGTGAAGTGATATTGTCGTCAACATATAATATCGTACCTTCGTATTTGGCTAGTCGTATAGCTTACGGAAAATTAGGCAGCAATTCCCCTATTTTTACTACATCCAAAGACCACTAAGGGTCATCAACAACCTAACAACAACAATAACCAACAATAGCAACAACAACAATATAATCCAATATGAGCTTCTCCGATTATCTTAACAATCATATTGAACGACAAGCTTGTTTTTACTAATAATAAAACATAAATTGAATCCAACTAGTATTCCATAACTTTATTTACAACCTTCAGAACATCATACTTATATGTACTATATGATTCCTAGTTCAAAACATCCACAAAATAACTTCCAAAACAGCCCCATATGCCTAGCACCCTAACGTTTATCGTCAATCACTTGTGTTTCATGTTTTCTTCTTCAGTAAACTTAGTTAACACCTAGAAAAGCTTAATAACAGCAGCCACAACTCGAAACCCTATCTCAACTTAGCTCACAATAGCCCTCAATCACACCACAACATAATAGAAGCATTCTCTTATATTCTTTAACATTTTGATGATGATTTGAGTTGATTTCTTTTGAGTTTGGTCCTTGGGATCTTGGTGTATGTTAGAGAGGGTTTTGCAGAGCTTTTGGACAAAATTTGGGTGAGAAATGACCCAAAATGAGGCTGAAACATCTTTTAAAAGATGGAAGGTCGATGGACGTCTCAAATGGGTCCCAACAGGAGCTGCTTGCGCAGTCTTGTGAAAACTCGAATATCTCTCTACTCCGATCTCGTATCAATAAACGGTTTAATGCGTTGGAAACTAGACTCATAGATATTCAATTTGGGGGGGGGGGGGGGGGGGGGGGGGGTAGATCACCCCATAAATCCAAGTAAATTGAGAGAAAATCTTAGTAACATTAGACCTAAAGTTTTAGTAAAATAATGAACATAACTTGCGACAACTTGTCGACTTTTGTTTCATAACTCGCTTGGATTAAAAACTTAACACACAACTATCACACATCTAAAATGCCACATAACATTACCTTCTTATCATCTTAAGCACCCTAATCGCACCCCACAAGTATGGGTTATAATATTTCCAACTTGCCGACTTTCGATGAAACTTATTTTCTTCGATTCAATTAGCTTCTTAAAATTCCAACCCTCAAGATATTCCTTAAAACTTGATTTAACCCATAATTATCTTTGTAAAGGTCTTTCAATTCTCTAACTCATATTGATTCACTTAAGATGAATTCTAACTTAAAAGTACGGGGTGTAACACCCTTCCCCCATTTGGAACATTCGTCTTCAAATGTAAAGGAGTCTTAGAGGAGAAACTAGATCTTATGAATTTTACGGAAATTTTGATAGAGTCTCCTATGCAAACAAGACTATCCCATACCTTGTGTCCAAATAATTCTGCTCCTGATAACATTATAACGCTTCAATTCTGAATATCATTTAACTATAAAATTAGTGTTGATCGAAATCGCATAACATAGGATAATAAAACACATGATCGTGTTATAGTCGTCAAGAATTTTCTATCTGAAATAATTGAGGGTACATAGAATTTGTCTCTTTTATCGCTTCCCACATACCTTCGACGTTCTTATTCTACCATGATATCTTTACGGAAGTTACTTTCTTGGTACCCAACTTGTGGATAAGTGGATCTAAAATAGCAATTAGAACCTCTTCGTAAGACAAGTTATCTATAATCCAAACCTCATGTGCTTCTGCAGCATAGATTCCCGATTAATTTATAGCTACTAGAATCTTCTCATAAGATTGATCCTTTATTACTTGTATATAATTTCATGCATTTCTTCAATATCCGAACATGATAATCAGGTGAACGGATCTTAATTCAGAGGGAAAATTCACTTTAGTCCCTTCTTTGGGTAGTCTGGACGTGGCTTTATATTTGTCTTGATTAGCTTGTCCCATTAAGTTATTATGCTCTTCATGAGCGAAGTTTTCAAGAAAGCCTCATTATCAACTCGATATTTCCTTAAGTCTCATCGTCGTGTTTTGGGGTTCGATTTATTACGCTTCTAAGCACAAACACTCTTGAAATAGGCCGACTTTTCTATAACTTGATACGTTATATCATGTCGAATAATTCTATCTTTCAAACTGCCTTATGGGGAATCTACATTTCCTTCTGCATCATGCTTTATTAGGAGTTACTCCGTGAAGTTTAAAATATTTCCTTTTGATCCTCCCGCATGTATAGATACTACTATAGTTATTGTTGTGCACTACTCAATAGTCGGTAATTGATTATCCCATCCTTCCATAAAATTTGGCATCTTAGCTTGTAACATGTCTTTGGGCATCTGAACTGTACGCTTTACTTGATAGAGTTATCTTACGTACCCATATTTATTAAGAGGGCTTTCAGAAGCTATCTGTAACTGAGCACCTCTATTAACCATAATCGAGGTAGAGACATTTTGTACCGATCTACCTTTTTCACCCTTCTGTTTTACATTACCTTTAGTAATTTATCCAGTAAAAGTAAACTGATTTTTGTCAAACTAACCACAGTCATCCATGTGGAATCGAACTTTCTATATTTGTAACGAATCTTATGCCAATCTTTTCTCCTTTTCATATTGGGTTACTTTATTCGTGTCAATCCATTGGGTTCATGATGTTGTATTTTGTTCGATCAACAACTGGAATATTAAGCTACGAACCCTACAATAATTTCCTTCATATCGTCCTACCAATGTAATTCTTTGATATCATGTTATACTTTTGACGTTCCAAGATGAATAAAATAGCGTGAATAATTAACCTCTGTCCCAATGCACAATCGACCATGACATTTCAAGATCCCTCCTTCAATAAACTCAAAAAGCTGTAGTTGTCTTTCACCGAATACTTCTTTTAACTTTCCCTAAATGGAAATCTTCCCTATTTACAAGAGATGAATCTACCATATTACTGGACATTATATTTTTATTAACTAATTCTGCCAAGCGTATTTCAAACCTGTTAATTGGTGAAGACCTCTAGTCAACCCCTTTTTCCTTTTGGGCTTGTTCATTTATTAAACTGCCCATGACTTCGACTAAATACATCCATTACAATCTTAGTTCCTATCTTTTTATTCTTGTTCTAAGCCATCTTATATGAAACATGTATACCATTATGGTTCTCCATTCCTCATTTTTCTCACTGCCCCTAGTTGTCAATAACTTCTTATTTAGCTTATATTATAATATTCCTTATTTGCAACCCTAATATAATTCCCACATATTTTGAATCCCTTGTATATATAGTTTTGGACCTCATCTATTGATTTTCATCTTCTTGTCACCATATACATTGGACGTATTCTTCGTTGGTTAGGTTCTGATTTATAGAAGAAACTGACGTTGTGAAACAACTTACCTTCATACTGCTTTTTTCTACTTCGTCCTTTCCTTATTATATATCCTAAGTCTTATCCTTGATGTCGACTTTATTGTTTCTACTTTGATAGTTTCTCTTCTTTAGATTTTTTTCCCTTGAAATATCGTACTAACTCCCTTGTTCTTGTTGTCATCTCGATTATCCCTAATGGTTGCAACATTTAGACATTACCATGGTCTATCTTTAATTTCAAGAGTCATCGTACTCGGGTCCCTTTCTAACTCCTTATGATTGTTCTTCCTGCTTCTTTCAATCTCAGCAATTTCCTTTGGAGTTATATCTTCCAACTTTAACGAATTCTTCACGTTAACATTCCCATGTATAAAGTGTTTGACTATAACTTTAGTTCATGTGGCTTGTCAAGGAGATCTTTATAAATTTCTTTTAGGGTTCTTCTCCCACTGATCCTCTTCCTCCTTCTGCTGATTCACTCATTCTATCACTGCAATGCTAGCTAGTGTAAGAGTCCTTTGAGTCTCTAATCGGTACCTTAGTTCTAGTTCATCCTAAGACATCCTCCGATATCAGCACCTCGCATCTGTATGGTTAAATGGACCTTCCGATAATCCCCGTTAAAATTACTAATACACTTTTAATGAAAACGGGGCCTATATTGCTTTATAACCTTAGAGATCACTTGCCTACGAATCTTATTGTACTCCCATACTTTAACTTACGTCCTTCATAGTCTTCCCTATTCACTCATATTGCTCTATTTGGTTTCACAAAAACCTTTCACAACATTCCACTTCTCGTTTCTTTTGAAGTAATTTCCACAAAATATCCTTGATACTCGACTTCTCGTATGCCTCATTATTTAGTTGTCTAATATTGCTTTACTTATCTAATCACGCACAAGTCATTGAGAAAATCCAATATGCTATAACCTACCACCATCACTTGTACTGGCCCTCTTAGTCCATCATATAGCTCATCAGAATTATCTCTTGGAAATATAGACATCTCTTGCTCTCTGAACTCCTTAAGTTGTGAATTTCCTGACCCTTCAAGGGCTCTATCACGGGCCCTCGGGTGACTCCAATCCTTTGAGGCTACCAAATGCGTCAATATATGTACTAATGTTCTTACATATACCGGGTTGGTGGTGGAACTTGCAGAGTTAATAATGCTAGAGCCTCCCTCACCTCCTCTAGTACTAGTGGAATCGAGGTTATCTGAGTGAGTGACTCACCCTGGTCCTCAGACGGATTTGTCTCAATAGAGGGTGTGCGTCTCATACCCCCTCCCAAACCTTCCTTAACATCTCGTCTAGCCTCAACTTACCACCTTTATCAATGCATACGTTAGACTCGATTCCCTACAACTCCGCTCTTTCGTGCGATCTAGAATATGAAAGGAAGGTAACAATCCTGAATGTCTTGCAGCCTCTTGTTTATAAGTGTGGCATGCAATACACTTATAAAAAAGACTCTACTAGACACGGCTTGTAGACATCCCTAGGATAGACCTGCTCTGATACCAAGTTTATCACGACCCAAACCGAAGGGCCGCAGTGGGCACCGGTGCCTTACTCAACTGAGTACCAACATAATGTGTCTTTCTTATCATACTATTATGCATAAATGGGCCAGAAGTCCGTCATGAGTTAACCAGAATAAAACATAAGAGAATACTCGACATAAGACGACCCAACATGATATACAAACTTATACATCTGACATATGGGCCTATAAGGCCGACTTGATCATTTGTACACTCAAACCATAGGCCTACAAGGCCATACAAGTATCCATATACATGACATCTGTCTATAAGCCTCTAAGAGTATATAAACGTCATAAATGTCGGGACAGGGCCCCACCATACCAATCAATACATGTCCAAAGCATACTGACCAAATAGGTAACTCCGGAGCAAGTGGAGTGCACCAACACCTTCCGCTGAGATGATAGCCAACTAGGAGGACCGTCAACCTGTCTATTGGGATCTGCGGGCATGAAACGCAATGTCCCCGAGCAAAAGTGATGTCAGTACGAATAAAGTACCGAGTATGTATGGCTGGAAAGCATAAGTAAGAATAGTAATGTAAAGAGAGATNTTGTAATCATTGTACTCTTCAGCAGGTACCCCTAGAATTTCTCCTCGTTCCTTGTCATCAAAGCTCACATTCACTTCCTTCACTATACTAGTTACCCTGCCATTCTTGATCTCACAATTAGCCAAGAACTCCACAATATTTGCTCGAGCTAGTTTTTCTTCCAGCTGAAGGACCATGTTTTTCCATCCCTGAAATTCTAGCTTTTCCAGCAGCATCACCATTCCTTCCTCCTCCAAGTCCCTGAGGGTCTACCCTTCAAAATTGTTCTCTTACCAAACTTCACCATCTTGTCATGTTCTTCATCAATTTCCTCTTCTTGCTCACTCTCTTCTTCTTCCACTACTTGCACTTTTCAAGATTTCTTGGCATACCTGGTTCTTTTTCCCAAAGCAGAAGGCTCTGTATCAACAAGCTGTGAATTGGTGTTATTTTTGGAAGTCATTCTTTTCTTTGCTTTTGGAGTCACAACCTCCACCTCCTCTGCCTCGTCTTCATCGTGAAAGACAAAGTCCATCTCCTCAATTTCAATTGCCTCAACTGGGTCACCCCACTTTCTTCTTTCCTTTTTCCACAGCTTTTTTTTTACTCTCTTTTAAGGCCCTTTCAAGTTCAGCCTCACTCTGCTTCCTCTGACTTCTTGTAGCTCTTCCTCTTGTAGGAGGAGTCTCTACAGGGATATAAGCGACAGCCTTTCACTTATTGTGTCCCCTAGCAGTTCCAAGGATTTTAACTCCTGAACTTTTCTTCTTCTTTGGATTGTAGCTATCAGACACCTTTTTTCAGTAAATCTTTGAGGGGTTCCTTCATAGATGGAATATGTTCTTGGAACGTCTTCCTCAACCTAACTAGCCCCTCAGCTGCACTTGCATCTCCAGATCCACTACTGTTGCACCCTATTTTGCACTAGTCAAAACATGATTCAACTTGTGGTTTCTCTGTTGTTGATGAAATAGAGTCGCCACCTAATGTTTAAAGGTATACTAGGATACCTATTTAATTACTAAATTCATATTCTTTATCGGTCTGCTAACTTGTGAGATTATGGGTAAGGGTTCTTGTTCTTCTAAGGGGAAGCTGTTAGGCACCCATTAAAATATACCTGAGGTAGTTCCATATGAATTAGACTAGATTTAGGGTTAATTGTTTGTATTATGCTTAATTAGTATTTGAAAAGGTATGCATTTCTATATATATATATATATATATATATACACATAAGCTTTTAAAATCATTCGCCTCTGTGGGCATCAAAATGACTTCCAAAACAGCCCCATACACCTAGCATCCTAACTTTTATCGTCAATAGCTTGTTTTTCATGTTTTCTTCTTCAATAGACTTAGTTAACACCTAGAAAAGCTTAATAATAGCAGCCAAAACTCGAAACCCCATCTCAACTAGCCCTCAATCACACCACAACGTTATAGAAGCATTCTCTTATAGTCTTTAACACTTTTGATGATGATTTGAGTTTGGTTCTTGGGATCTTGGTGTATGTTAGAGAGGGATTTGGAGAGCATTTGGATGAACTTTGGGTTTGAAATGACCCGAAATGAGGCTGAAAAACCTTTTAAAAGATGTAAGGTCGGTGACGGTCTTAAGTGGGTCCCAACAGGAGCTGCTTGCGCGGTCTCGCAAAAACGCGAATATCTCTCCACTCTGATGTTGTATCGACGAACGGTTTAATGCGTTAAAAATTAGACTCATAGATCTTAAAGTTTATGGGTATATCACCACATAAATCTAAGTACATTGAGAGAAAATCTTAGTAATATTAGACCTAAAGTTTTAGTAAAATAATGAACATAACTTGCGACAACGTTTGTTGACTTTTGTTTCATAACTCACTTGGCTTCAAACCTTAACACACAACTATCAAACGACTAAAATACCTCATTACACTACCTTCTTATTATCTTAAGAACCCTAGTCTCACCCCACAAGTATGGGTTATAACATTCCCAACTTGCCGACTTTCGACGAAACTTATTTTCTTCGATTCGATTAGCTTCTTAAAATTCCAACCCTCACGATACTCCTTAAAACTTGTTTTAACCCATAATTATCTTTGTAAAGTTATTTCAATTCTCTGACTCATATTGATTCACTTAAGATGAATTCTAACTTGAAAGTACGGGGTGTAACACACACGCAAACACACACACACACATACATACATATATATATATATATATATATATATACATACATACATACATATATATATATATATATATATATATATATATATATATATGCATTTCTATATATATATATATATATATATGCATTTCTATATATATATATATATATATATGCATTTCTATATATATATATATATATATATGCATTTCTATATATATATATATATATATATGCATTTCTATATATATATATATATATATATGCATTTCTATATATATATATATATATATATGCATTTCTATATATATATATATATATATATGCATTTCTATATATATATATATATATATATGCATTTCTATATATATATATATATATATATGCATTTCTATATATATATATATATATATATGCATTTCTATATATATATATATATATATATGCATTTCTATATATATATATATATATATATGCATTTCTATATATATATATATATATATATGCATTTCTATATATATATATATATATATATGCATTTCTATATATATATATATATATATATGCATTTCTATATATATATATATATATATATGCATTTCTATATATATATATATATATATATGCATTTCTATATATATATATATATATATATGCATTTCTATATATATATATATATATATATGCATTTCTATATATATATATATATATATATGCATTTCTATATATATATATATATATATATGCATTTCTATATATATATATATATATATATGCATTTCTATATATATATATATATATATATGCATTTCTATATATATATATATATATATATGCATTTCTATATATATATATATATATATATGCATTTCTATATATATATATATATATATATGCATTTCTATATATATATATATATATATATGCATTTCTATATATATATATATATATATATGCATTTCTATATATATATATATATATATATGCATTTCTATATATATATATATATATATATGCATTTCTATATATATATATATATATATATGCATTTCTATATATATATATATATATATATGCATTTCTATATATATATATATATATATATGCATTTCTATATATATATATATATATATATGCATTTCTATATATATATATATATATATATGCATTTCTATATATATATATATATATATATGCATTTCTATATATATATATATATATATATGCATTTCTATATATATATATATATATATATGCATTTCTATATATATATATATATATATATGCATTTCTATATATATATATATATATATATGCATTTCTATATATATATATATATATATATGCATTTCTATATATATATATATATATATATGCATTTCTATATATATATATATATATATATGCATTTCTATATATATATATATATATATATGCATTTCTATATATATATATATATATATATGCATTTCTATATATATATATATATATATATGCATTTCTATATATATATATATATATATATGCATTTCTATATATATATATATATATATATGCATTTCTATATATATATATATATATATATGCATTTCTATATATATATATATATATATATGCATTTCTATATATATATATATATATATATGCATTTCTATATATATATATATATATATATGCATTTCTATATATATATATATATATATATGCATTTCTATATATATATATATATATATATGCATTTCTATATATATATATATATATATATGCATTTCTATATATATATATATATATATATGCATTTCTATATATATATATATATATATATGCATTTCTATATATATATATATATATATATGCATTTCTATATATATATATATATATATATGCATTTCTATATATATATATATATATATATGCATTTCTATATATATATATATATATATATGCATTTCTATATATATATATATATATATATGCATTTCTATATATATATATATATATATATGCATTTCTATATATATATATATATATATATGCATTTCTATATATATATATATATATATATGCATTTCTATATATATATATATATATATATGCATTTCTATATATATATATATATATATATGCATTTCTATATATATATATATATATATATGCATTTCTATATATATATATATATATATATGCATTTCTATATATATATATATATATATATGCATTTCTATATATATATATATATATATATGCATTTCTATATATATATATATATATATATGCATTTCTATATATATATATATATATATATGCATTTCTATATATATATATATATATATATGCATTTCTATATATATATATATATATATATGCATTTCTATATATATATATATATATATATGCATTTCTATATATATATATATATATATATGCATTTCTATATATATATATATATATATATGCATTTCTATATATATATATATATATATATGCATTTCTATATATATATATATATATATATGTGGGCCGAGGAGTCCACTATTGACACCGAATAACCTAGAAGGAAACATAAACGAGGGCAGACCAGGCTACTGACATACTGTACATAATGAACATATGTCTACAAAGCCTCTAAAAGTGTTTGACATCAAAACATGGTCGGGACAGGGCCCCATCCTACCCATAAGTCTGTAGCAAAACTCTGACACCATGACTTGTAGACTCGGCTTCACTCCGAATGAAGTGGAGTCTTACCTATCCTTAGTCGAATACTAACCTCGTCTACTATGAGGGCTCGTTAAACTAATTTCCTATACTTGGAGGCATGAATGCAGTGTCCACAACAAAAAGGACATCAGTACGAATAATGTACCGAGTAGGTAGAAGTACTGAAACATAACGATAATACAACATCAATGAGAGAGATGTAATAATCAACATGAACCTCAGAAATACAGTGAGGGCCATGATATTCATAGTAATTATACTTATATATTTAATGCCTCTCTATGGACTATTATCCTTATCGTAACATGACTGCACAGCTGACCAGTGTTAACTGTCCGACAGGCCATAGCTCGATGATAAATGCATAACTACATAATCGGTCATAGCCCGATGGTAAATACATGACTTCCGAACCGGCTGTAGCTCGTTGATAAATACATGACTGCCCAACCAGCCCTGGCTCCATGGTAAATGCATGACTGACCAACTGACCGTGGCTCGACGGTAAATGCATAACTTCCCAACTGGCCGTAGCTCGGTGGTAAATATGTAAGTACCTTATTGGTAGCTCGGTGGTAAAGTTGGAATACCATATCCATGCCCTTATAGATATTGCACATATGTATATATTGTCATTTTACTCGTTTACATATATACGTACAATGCAAGAAGAGCCTTTTAGGATTATTAGGACATCTTTCAGAATGACCTATAGTTGTTCACCCTCCGATTAAGTTATGAACATTAACATCTTTATCGTATGACTCAATAAGGACTTAAGAGCATACTTAGACATGCTTTGAATTACATTTTTCATAGGAATGAATAATGTAGACATCCTTAACTACTACGAGTAGAACCATTTAGGGAATAATATTACGTTTACATTTCGTTACCTGGATCATGCCAAAATAATGAAGGATTATCCTTAACATAACTTTGTTGATAACTAATCAATATACACTACCCGTATTACCTCAACCTACATCAAGGTATTAGAACTATGGTTAATACTATGGAAGAACTCAAAACACATTTCTAAGCTAGTAGCTCTCTTACGAAATATTGGGCAGCACTTCCCCTATATTTCCTCACTTCCTTGAATTCAAAACACCACTAAACAACAACATCAACAATATCAACAACATCAACAATATCAACAACAAATCCTATCCAATCAGCACCTCAACAATGTAAGAACAGTTTCACAATTCAAACAATAGTACAACGAGTGGCAAGCTCGATTTATGATTAAACAACTAAAGTTTTAAACCCCTCCTTCCTTATAGAACTTATTAACAACATTAATCTAAACATATACAATTATCCCTACTAATTTCCATCCACAATACTACTTTAAAATGACCCTATAATAGTCCCACAAGTTCAGCAACTCAAAATTGATTGTTCAGATTACTAAAACATATGTTTGGCTTGTTTTCTTTTCTTTCAATTCGAGCAACACAACCAATTGTACATTATTAATCCTATTCTAATGTAAACCATCCAAGAATTCAACTTAAAAATAAGTTCATAACACCCCAGCAAAGACGCAATAACAACTGCATGCTAATTGTTTCGAAACTTACAAGTTCTAGTCCTTATAACCGAGCTACAACTCGTAGAAGCTTAAACAAGGGAAGGAGAAGTATAAATTACCTTGAAATGATCACAACCAGTCAAAACTAGGTCCTATTCACCTGAAAACAACCTTCAACTCAGCTACAAGAAAGAGGAAGAGAAACAAGCAGGCAGTCCGGGTATCTTCGCCACTAGAATCACTTGTAACCTTCAAAATTGCTTAGGGTTTGATGGAACTTTTGGGAGAAGAGTTGCAGGAGTTTTTCTCCTATGTTTTGCTCAGGAGATAACTTTGAAAATATGAGAGAATCGGAACACATAAAGGGCCCCTTGTCCTCCCTCAATCTTCCCCTTTTTGGGAATTTATTTGCTCCCTTCATTTAAGCAAGCAGGTGACGCACCTACTTGTCACCTACCAGTCTGCGCAGTATAGCGAAAATATAAATATCTCTCTACTCCGATGTCACATTGAAGAATACTTGAATGCTTTGGAAACTAAACTCATATACCTTCAATTTGATGGTAGATTACTATTTAATTCTAAGTATATTGGTAGGAAGGCTCAGCGACATTAGACCCAAATTTCAGTAAAAGTTATGAACATAACTTGTGACGACTTTTGTCAACTTTTGTTTCATAACTCGCTTGACTTAAAACATTCACACACGACTATAATACGACTATAATACCTCATAACATCACCATATTATTATGTTAATCACCCTAGTCTCACCCCAAAAGTACAGGTTATAATATTCCCAACTTGCCGACTTTCGACAAAACTTATTTTCTTCGCTTCATTTAGTTTCTAAACCTTCCAATCCTCTTGGTACCTATTGATCATGATCTTAATTATTTGTAACCTCCAAGGTGACATGATTAACTTACTTTACATACTTTCACTGATGATCTCCTTTCCGAGCTTACATCAATTGACTTACGACATACTTTTATGTATGAAAACATGAGGTGTGACAGTGATGAAGAAGTGGTATTTCATGTATGAAAATCCATGCACCAACCAAATAGCAATGAGGTATGCTCTTTTGTGGACTTGGTGACCAATGTCATTGTTGATGATACTAGTGCCGCAATCAATGTTGGTGATATGTTGGAAGCCGTTTTGCTCAACTTTAATGATGATGAGATGGATGGTTTCATGAAGTGTATGAATTGATTGCAAGGAATGGGGTCTTACAACTATGCACCCTGAAAGTTGTCATTGTATCTTGAGAATAGGAAGACTCCTCCTACACAACCTTCAATTGAAGAGCCACCGACCTTGGAGTTGAAGCTATTTCCACCTCAACTTCGGTATGAATTTCTTGGCCCTTGTTAGACTTTACCGGTTATTGTTTCCTCTTGTTTGACTAACATGCAGGTAGATTCCACATTGGTGATCTTGCAAAAGAGGAAGAAAGCTATTGGATGGACTTTGGCGAATATTCGGGGCATAAGCCCCATATTTTGCATGCATAAGATCAAATTGGAGGATGGTGCTAAACCGTCCACTGAACATCAAAGAAGACTCAATGGGGTTATGCCAGAGGTGGTCAAAAAGGAGATTATCACATAGTTGGATGTCGGGGTTGTCTACCCCATTTTCGATAGTTCATGGACTTCTTGGGTCTAATATCGGTGGTTACCAATGATAAGAATGAGTTTATTCCTACTAGAATGGTCACTATTTGGAGAGTTTGTATGGATTGTCATAAGCTCAAAATAATCACAAGGAAGGATTACTTTTCTCTCCCTTTCATGGATGAAATGCTTGATAGGTTGGCCGACCATGCCTTTGATTGCTTTCATGATGGTTACTCGGGATACAACCAAATTCTTATTGCACCGGAAGATCAAGAGAAAACCACCTTTACATGTCCATATGGTACTTTTGCTTTCAAACGGATGCCTTTTGGATTGTGCAATGTGTATGCGACTTTTCAATGGTGTATGATGGCTATCATCACGGGCATGGTGGAAGACTACCTTGAGTTCTTCAGGGATGACTTTTCGGTGGTTGGGGATTCATTTGATGATTGTCTTGCTAATTTGGACAAGGTGTTGGCTAGATGTGAGGAAACAAATTTGGTACTCAATTGGGAGAAACGCGATTTCATGGTTGAGGAAGGAAATATCGTTGGCCATATGATTTCAACGAATGTTATTGAAGTGGATAAGGTGAAGATTGAAGTTATTTCTAAGCTTCCACCCCCACCTCGGTGAAGGGTGTGAGGAGTTTCTTGGGTCATGCGGGATTCTACCGGCGATTTATCAAAGATTTTTCTAAAGTGGTGAAACCTTTGTGCAAACTCCTCGAGAAGGATTCCAAGTTCCATTCAATGATGATTATATGAGATCTTTTGAACAATTGAAGCTCAAGTTGACAACTACTCCTATCATTACATCTCCAAATTGTAATTTGCCGTTTGAGCTCATATGTAATGCAAGTTATGTAGCGGTTGGGCTGTTTTGAGGCAACATATCAACAAATTCTTTCATCTGGTCTACTATGCTAGTCAATTATACCGTTACGGAGAAGGAGATCCTTGCTATTGTGTTTGCTATTGAGAAGTTTTGCCCATACTTGATAGGTGCCAAAGTTATTATCCATACGGATCATTCTTCGCTTTGTTATCTTACGAGCAAAAAGGAATCTAAAGCTCGTTTGATGAGATGTGTGCTTTTGTTGCAAGAGTTTGATATTGACATTCAAGACAAGAAGGGAAGTGAAAATCAAGTGACGGACCACTTGTCTCGTTTGGAGGAGGCGGGAAGGCCACATGATGACCTTGAGATCAATGACTCTTTCCCCGATGAGCAACTCCTGACACTTTCAATGAAAGAGGTACCATGGTTTGCGGATTTGGCAAATTTCCCTGTGATTGGTATCATTCCGGAAGAGTTCTCTTCAAATAAAAGGAAGAAGATCAAGAGCGATTGCAAAGACTTCTATTGGGATGAAGCATACCTTTTTCGGATTTGCACGGATGGGGTAATTATAAAATGTGTGCCGGATGAGGAACAAAGTGATATTCTTGGGGCTTGTCATTCTTCGCCCTATGGTGGTCATCATGGTGGAGCACGAATAGCGGCAAAAGTTCTAAGTTGTGATTTCTATTGACCTACTCTCTATAAAGATGGAAATGAGTTGGTGAGAAGATGTCATGAATGTCAATGGGTTGGCAGAATTTCAAAGAACATGAGATGCCCCTTACAACCATATTGGAGATTGATATTTTTGATGTTTGGGGCATTGAGTTCATGGGCCCTTTTGTGAGTTCTTGTAGAAACACTTACATTTTGTTCGCAGTGGATCATGTTTCTAAATGTATTGAAGCTATTATTTTACCCAATAATGAGGCTAGAAGTGTGGTGGCTTTCTTAAAGAGGATTATTTTCACAAGGTTTGGCACTCCGCGGGCAATTATAAGTGATGGAGGGCCGCATTTTTACAACAAGGCTTTTGACACTTTTCTTGGCAAGTATGGCATCCCTCACAAAGTGACAGCTCCCTATTATCCACAAGCAAGTGGTCAAGTGGAAGTTTCCAACCTAGAGATAAAGAGTATTTTGTCCAAGACGGTGAATGAAAATTGGACGGATTGGTCTAAGAAACTTGATGATGCTCTATGGGCATATAGAACGGCTTACATAACACCTATTGGGATGTATCCATATTGATAGGTGTTCGAAAAAGCTTGTCATCTTCCGGTGGAATTAGAGCACAAGGCAATGTGAGCCCTGGAGAAGCTAAATCTTTATTGGGATATAGCCGCTAACTTGGAATATGTACACATGAGTGAATTGGATGAATTCTGGTAGCATATGAGACTTCGTCCTTGTACAAAGAAAAGAAAAAGTACCTTCATAATAGGTATATTTGGAACAAGGAGTTCAAGGCCGGTGATCTAGTGTTGTTGTTCAACTCAAGGTTGAGAATGTTTCCCGGGAAGCTCAAGTCAAAGTGGAGTGGTCTGTTTGGATTTGAAGAATAAGAACAATGAAATATTTCGAATTAATGGCCACTAAGTGAAGCACTACTTGGAAAAAGTTGGTGAAATCCACGTGGTGGCGGTACTTTACTTCAATTGAGGATACTATGACATTGCGTTGTGCCACGATATTAAATAAGGTACTTCTTGGGAGACAACCCAAGTTCTTTTCCTTTTTCTCTTTTAGATAGATGTTATTTCTTGTTTTTAACTAGATTTGAAGTGTGCTGTAGTGATTAGTGTTAGGTATTGAGATCATGGCTGAAGATGTGTCGTGCATGGAAAATTGCGAACCGCACTTTTATTTGTGCGGCCACAGAAGAGGATATGCGAACCGCAAAAAATTGCTCGTTGTCGTAGATTCTACCTGCGAACCGCATTTGCAAGAATCTGCTCAGGTGCTAAATTGAAGGTCCTCTCAACTTTTCTCCCAACAGTGCGGATCTAACTCTGTATACTATCACAAATTTTGCAGTCGTAGGAGAGTAATCTCAGAGAAGTCACTGAAACTAGGTTGACAGAGTGTGGTCGCGCTTGAAAAAGTGCGGACCGCACAACTACAAGATCTCCACTGCCCAGGTAACAGAGTGCGGACCGCATTTAGAATTTTGTGGCCGCACTCACCTTATTTTACTCTTAACAACAAGTGAGTATAAATAGAACAATAGGTCTCCCAATTACACTTTTCGCCATTTTTATCATTTAGTTGGGACTCTACTAAGGAACAAGTTGCTTGCACTTTTGAACACACACAACTACCCACACTCCAATCGGTCCAATCATACTACCATAATCTAGTATGCATCACTTCAATATTGTTAATTTTCTTTTTGAATTTAATTTTTGTTTAACTTATTTTTAGGTCATCTATGATTACATCCTGTATCTGTGTCTATTTCGGGTAGTTTACCATTGGGTATTTGTGAAATCATGCCTAGATGGGGTTGGGTTTTTCATTATCATGCCTTTACCATGTTACCTAGTTGGATTGAACACATAATTGCATAACTTAGCTATAAAATGACCTTCATCCGTAACTGTTCTTTATTATGCAGACCACATTTGAAATTTTGCGGCCTCCAATTTCTGATTTT
This sequence comes from Nicotiana otophora, assembly GCA_000715115.1. Lineage (NCBI taxonomy): Eukaryota > Viridiplantae > Streptophyta > Magnoliopsida > Solanales > Solanaceae > Nicotiana > Nicotiana otophora. Next base: position 301,393 of record AWOL01S0015768.1, on the reverse strand, counting down.
GGTAGCTTGGCTGATAACCCTGGTTGTGCTGCCACACTTTATTTGTGCAGACCGCACTTGAAATTTTGCGGCCGCACTTGAAATTTTAAGACCACACAGAGAGGTCCACACTGTCCTTTAGAGAACTTCTTCTCTGGGACCTGAGAACTTTTACTCAAGTGCGGACCGTAAAAAAATTATGTGGACCGCAGTTGGGTTTCTGCAGCTGCAGATGCAGGTCGGCACTGTCCTTCAGAGACTTCTCTCTGAGGTCTTGAAACATATGTGCAGGAGTGCAGCCGCATTTCAATTTTTGCGGACCACACTTCCTCTCTACGGGCTGCACTTGGAATTATGCGGACCGCACCTGAACTCTGTCTAATGCATGTTACAGATTGGAAAACCCACTGCTTCTATGCTATCCTTTACTACTATTGTGACCCTTAACTGCTTTGCAGATTATATATTAACTGAAAACTCTTTTTGTGCATACACAGATAATGGTGCGATCAAGAGAAAAAGGAGAAACCTCAAAAGGAAGGGGTACCCAAGAAAAGGGCAGAGGCGTCATGCACCCAAGTGTACAAAAAGCAATCGCCAAGAAAACAACTGCAGGCCGGGGGGAGAGGTAGAAGCCTCTCAGAGTCAGATTCTTATGTCCTGACGGCAATTCAATGTCTTTATCTAAAGAGCACAACCAGGAGCAGTCTCAGCCACAGGGGCAGTCTGAGCCCTAATGTAAGGCCCCATAAACATTTCCTAATGATTTAAGTTTTTAAAGTGCGCCAACGGTATTTGGGAATAACGTATTTGAATATTAAATGAGACCTATGGGATAGAGCCACATCATGTTGAATTGATAATGTATGTTTAAGGTGTGTTGGAACATACTAAGGAGTTTTGGAATTGGCAAGAATTTTTGTGGAACAAGTTGGACACATTAAGTGGAAAGGATGTTTCAATTGCACAAGACCCGACTTCAAATGAATATAACTCCCTCAATATAATGACTTAGGTGGTTATCTACCTATCCAATTAATCCAGTTTCCAACGCATCATACTGTTTGTCCTTTGAATATTTCTACAGATAGGTATGGCTGTTTTACTGGACCTATGTCATATGCGCGCCCAGATGCGCGGCCGCGCATATTTGAGAGTTTCTTCCTCAAGTGCACAGCCAGATGCGCGACCACTTAACCAGGTGCACAGCCGCGCATGTAGGAGCTCAATTACTACCCCTAAGGTCGGGTAGAGAGAGGGGTTAAGTCATTGTTTTTACCTAAAACCTGATATTTTAGAGAGAAGTGAGAGTGTTCTAGAGAGAGGAAGTAGATGAAGTGTTTTGTTCATCAAGATCTTGTTCAAGCCTTGAAATCCAACAAAGAAATCTCACAAGATCTTCACTCAAGAGGTAAGATTCAAATCCCTAGTCTTTAATTTCGAGTTTGGGATAAAAGATGGGTGATTTGGAGTATGCTTTTTGGGTGTAAGAATGTTAATTATACATGCTTGTACCAATAAGGTTTGTGGGAAGATTGTTGAGCTACAATAAGTAAAGATGGGTTGTGGAATGAAGCAAATCTTGTAAAAGAACTTTGTAGCCAAATTTGCACACCAAATATTTGATAAAATGATCAAATGAGCTGAAACCATGAATATCTCCCTAATTTGTGTTCAATTTTGTTATGTCTCAAATAGATTAGGATTGCTAGAATTTTTGAAACGTTGTAGTAATTTAAGGAAAGCTCAAAGCGAGGTATGTTGGCTAAACTTTTTTCCTAGAATTGAATTCCATGATGTTCTTGTAAGTCCCGAGTTATTCTTTTTAAATTAACTATTCCGAATAAGCTTTGTGTTGAAAGGTATATGTTCAAAATGTGTTCCGGATGCTCTTATCATATGATGTTATCCTTCGAGAATGTGTTCAAAGCATGAGTTGGGTATAAAAATGTTATGACTCCAAGTAGTGTTTCAAGTGAAGGCTATTATGCCAAATTGTGTAAGAAGTCTCAATGTGCATAAGACTCTTAATTGCTCATAGGTGTACTAAAAGTCATGATTAGGGATTCCTTGTTGTCGGTAATCTATATAGATGCTTGAAAGTGAAAGTAGTGAGTTGGGGATATAAAGTGTGAACACCGTGCCGAGAATGAAAGTCATACTTGTGGCCAATAGCACCAACAAAGTGAAATGATGTATGAAATGCTATGAAATGAACCTTGATTCAACTATTCCAAATTGACTCCAAAAATAGAATTATCCAAAAGCTTATGTACTCAAGTCATGTCCAAATGTGGTTGTTCTAGCTAATGCTATACTTGGTAGGTATTTCCAATATGTTTTGAGTTTTTACGTATTCATGAGTTAAAATTGTGTATTGGCCTTTTTGGGGAAAGGTATTGCAAGAGTATTATATATGATGATAATCCTTGAAAGTAAAGAATGAAAGTGCGGAATATAATATGTGGCCATAGTGCCATGAATGAAGAATAATATGTATAGCCAAGGGAGCCAATGAAACAATGATGTTGTACGCAGTTGAAAGTACTAATGAAGTGATATATGGTGTGAAAGGTTATGAGATGAATGTATTTGTACTTTTGTTTTCAATGTGTTATAAGCCCTTACGTTCTTGCGAGTAAAGATTATGATATTCCTAAATGTTCTAAATATTGTATGATCACCCATGGCAAGTACAAGTAAGTGATAGTATGAACATGAAATGTGATTGTTGCCTAAGTGAAAATTATGAAGTGTTGTATGTCCCAATGGTTTCAACTATAATTGTATACTTCTGAAATAATATTTGTAAATGACTTCGATTGTTAAGTCCCCAAGAGTCATGAACCTAGATAATGACCTCAAGAGGTCAAGGGAGTGAATAATGAGATAGAAGGGAGATATCCTTTGTTAAATGATGATGGACCTTAAGAAAAGGACTTGGGCCCATGTTCCATTGAAATCGACTTATTGATTTACCATGCATGTGCTAACGTAATGAGTTGTGTTTCTCCATGATGAGCATTAACAAGAAGTATTCCAATGATTTGAGTAATTACGACCTTAACTGTAATGACAAACAATGCGCTTTGAGTTTATATATGGTATTGTGATTGGGATTACACATCCACCCGCATATATTGGGGTGAGGCGGTAGGGCCGCTTTGTGTTGGAATTCTAGTATTGTGATACACCTCCACCCGCATATATTGGGGTAAGGCGGTAGGGCCACTTTGTGTTGGGATTGTGGTATTGTGATACACTTTCACCCACATATATTGGGGTGAGACGGTAGGGCCGCTTTGTGTTGGAATTCTAGTATTGTGATACACCTCCACCCGCATATATTGGGGTAAGGCGGTAGGGCCACTTTGTGTTGGGATTGTGGTATTGTGATACACTTTCACCCACATATATTGGGGTGAGACGGTAGGGCCGCTTTGTGTTGGAATTCTGGTATTGTGATACACCTCCACCCATATATATTGGGGTGAGGCGGTAGGGCTGCATTGTGTTGGGATTGTGGTATTGTGATACACTTTCACCCACATATATTGGGGTGAGACGGTAGGGCCGCTTTGTGTTGGAATTCTGGTATTGTGATACACCTCCACCCATATATATTGGGGTGAGGCGGTAGGGCTGCATTGTGTTGGGATTGTGGTATTGTGATACACTTTCACCCACATATATTGGGGTGAGACGGTAGGGCCGCTTTGTGTTGGAATTCTGGTATTGTGATACACCTCCACCCATATATATTGGGGTGAGGCGGTAGGGCTGCATTGTGTTGGGATTGTGGTATTGTGATACACTTTCACCCACATATATTGGGGTGAGACGGTAGGGCCGCTTTGTGTTGGAATTCTGGTATTGTGATACACCTCCACCCATATATATTGGGGTGAGGCGGTAGGGCTGCATTGTGTTGGGATTGTGGTATTGTGATACACTTTCACCCACATATATTGGGGTGAGACGGTAGGGCCGCTTTGTGTTGGAATTCTGGTATTGTGATACACCTCCACCCATATATATTGGGGTGAGGCGGTAGGGCTGCATTGTGTTGGGATTGTGGTATTGTGATACACTTTCACCCACATATATTGGGGTGAGACGGTAGGGCCGCTTTGTGTTGGAATTCTGGTATTGTGATACACCTCCACCCATATATATTGGGGTGAGGCGGTAGGGCTGCATTGTGTTGGGATTGTGGTATTGTGATACACTTTCACCCACATATATTGGGGTGAGACGGTAGGGCCGCTTTGTGTTGGAATTCTGGTATTGTGATACACCTCCACCCATATATATTGGGGTGAGGCGGTAGGGCTGCATTGTGTTGGGATTGTGGTATTGTGATACACTTCCACCTGCATATATTACGGTGAGGCGGTAGGGTCGCTTTGTGTTGGAATTCTGATATTGTAATACACCTCCACCCGCATATATTGGGGTGAGGCGGTTGGGCCGCTTTGTGTTGAGATTGTGGTATTGTGATACACTTCCACCTGCATATATTGGGGTGAGGATGTAGGGCCACTTTGTGTTAGAATTCTGGTATTGTGATACATCTCCACCCGCATATATTAGGGTGAGGCGGTAGGGCCGCTTTGTGTTGGGATTGTGGTATTATGATACACTTTCACCCGCATATATTGGGGTGAGGCGGTAGGGCCACTTTGTGTTGGAATTCTGGTAATGTGATACACCTCCACCCGCATATATTGGGATGAGGCGGTAGGGCCGCTTTGTGTTGGAATTCTAGTATTGTGATACGCATACACCCGCATATATTGGGGTGAGGTGGTAGGGCCGCTTTGTGTTGGGATTGTGGTATTATGATACACTTTCACCCGCATATATTGGGGTGAGGTGGTAGGGCCGCTTTGTGTTGGGATTGTGGTATTATGATACACTTTCACCCGCATATATTGGGGTGAGGTGGTAGGGCCGCTTTGTGTTGGGATTGTGGTATTATGATACACTTTCACCCGCATATATTGGGGTGAGGTGGTAGGGCCGCTTTGTGTTGGGATTGTGGTATTATGATACACTTTCACCCGCATATATTGGGGTGAGGTGGTAGGGCCGCTTTGTGTTGGGATTGTGGTATTATGATACACTTTCACCCGCATATATTGGGGTGAGGTGGTAGGGCCGCTTTGTGTTGGGATTGTGGTATTATGATACACTTTCACCCGCATATATTGGGGTGAGGTGGTAGGGCCGCTTTGTGTTGGGATTGTGGTATTATGATACACTTTCACCCGCATATATTGGGGTGAGGTGGTAGGGCCGCTTTGTGTTGGGATTGTGGTATTATGATACACTTTCACCCGCATATATTGGGGTGAGGTGGTAGGGCCGCTTTGTGTTGGGATTGTGGTATTATGATACACTTTCACCCGCATATATTGGGGTGAGGTGGTAGGGCCGCTTTGTGTTGGGATTGTGGTATTATGATACACTTTCACCCGCATATATTGGGGTGAGGTGGTAGGGCCGCTTTGTGTTGGGATTGTGGTATTATGATACACTTTCACCCGCATATATTGGGGTGAGGTGGTAGGGCCGCTTTGTGTTGGGATTGTGGTATTATGATACACTTTCACCCGCATATATTGGGGTGAGGTGGTAGGGCCGCTTTGTGTTGGGATTGTGGTATTATGATACACTTTCACCCGCATATATTGGGGTGAGGTGGTAGGGCCGCTTTGTGTTGGGATTGTGGTATTATGATACACTTTCACCCGCATATATTGGGGTGAGGTGGTAGGGCCGCTTTGTGTTGGGATTGTGGTATTATGATACACTTTCACCCGCATATATTGGGGTGAGGTGGTAGGGCCGCTTTGTGTTGGGATTGTGGTATTATGATACACTTTCACCCGCATATATTGGGGTGAGGTGGTAGGGCCGCTTTGTGTTGGGATTGTGGTATTATGATACGCTTCCACCCGCTTATATCGGGGTGAGGCGGTAGGTCCGCTTGTGTTGGGATTGTGGTATCGTGATACTCCTCCACCTGCATTTATTGGGGTGAGGCGGTGGGCTGCTTTGTGTTGGGATTGTGGTATTGTGATACTCCTCCAGCCGCATTTATTGGGGTGAGACGGAGGGCCGCTTTGTGTTGGGATTGTGGTATCGTGATACTCCTCCACCCGCATTTATTGGGGTGAGGCGGAGGGCCGCTTTGTGTGAAGGTGGTTATAAAGGATCCCCGAATTAATATCTATAAAATATTAATGGAAGCTTTTAGTAAATTGGCTCGACGTTAACGGTTATCTAAGCCTTTTTTACTGTTACCATGATTCATCATATTCATGTTGAATTTTCAAGCCCTTGAATAGGTGTATTTGTATTATGTAAGTAAACACTATGAACGGTCTATTAAATTATATAGGTAATACTGTGAACGGTCTATGAAACGCATATGTGTATAATATGATATGTGAACACTAAGGACGGTATATGAAATGTATGTGTGTAAAATAAGGAAGGAAGGTGCCATTTTCATTGGCCTTGTTTGTACATGTTGTTACAATTACATTATATTATGTATTCCACGTATAGATCATATGGGCATTCTATTTTGAAAGAGGATTTTTAGCTATATATACTAATGCTATTCGACAGTACTAACGTCCTTTTTGTCAGGGGCGCTGCATATTTAATGGATGCAGGTTGTTCTACAGCAGGTGACATTGATCAGTGATAGCAATACACTCTTTTCAGCTGATTTGGTGAGCCCCACTTCATTTCGGGGTCATGTATGTTTTGTTTCTCATGTACTTTGTGGTTGAGGTATAGCCGGGCCCTTGTTGCCGGCATTTTCATATTACTCTTCTATTGTACTTAGAGGCCCCGTAGACAGGTTGTGGGTTGTGGTTGAAATTGGGAATTGAACTAGAAATGTTGGTATTTGGAAATCATGTTTTTTGTTCTTTTCATTAATTCTATAAACTCGTAATATTTTTGAAATTATGAATGAAGCTGCTAATGGGAATGAAAAGGAAGTTGTTAATAAAATCTTTTTAGTGTTTGATTAATGGAGTACATCTCCTCTTTATTCATGGATGAGTTTGGGTAGAAGAAAATCTAACAGGCTTGCTCGGCCGAGTTCTCTCGGTTGAGCGTCGGTCGTGCTCCCCGAGTTTGGGACGTGAAAAACTTAGTATCAGAGCTTAAGGTTTTAAAGTATCCTAGGATGTCTCGAAGCCGTGTCTAGTAGAGTCCTTCTTATCGGTGTGTTATCGGCCACATCTATAATGAGGAGGCTACTTGGGCATTTAGGAATTGCACCCTTCTTTGATACTCCAGATCGTGCGATAGAGCTCAAGGTAGGAAGCTAAATTCCTTGTCATATCTCATTTTTCATATGAGTAACCCATAGGTTCGAGGCAGTGAGAAGTGAATGAAAGAACCAGTTGCTAGGGGAAGTGTCCCTATTTTTATTAATGTTACCCCGCCACTAGTTTATGTGGTGAGAGCACCTAAAAATGAAAGAGGGTTATTGGCATCAATAAGCCGAAATGTTTGATGTGAAAGAAGAGCCACTCGGGTTTAGCCACTCGGTTTATGTTGAATGATTCCTGAAATATGTTATGGTTGTGATTCAAAAGGGTATTTGTTATATGTTATGATTTAAATATGTGCAGCTCATGTCTAGATACCACTTCTGTTAATGTAATACCCTTAATGTTGAGATCAGTGTTGTTGAAATATACTGTGATACTTTGTTGAGTTATGGCTATGTTGTTAGGGTGGTTTTGGTGATTCTCTGGCAGGTGGTTAGGCCCAATTACAGGGGAGGCTCTGCCGAAATTTCTGAAAAGTTTTGGAGTTAGTCAAATTTGGGTGATTGAAATGTTTGAAAGAAGAGTCGAGTTATGTTAAGTGTTTGGGGCCGGACTCTACTCCTCATTCGAGGACGAATGATCTTATGTGGGGGAGAACGTAAGGCCCCGTAAATATTTTCTAATGATTTAAGTTTTTAAAGTGCGCCAACGGTATTTGGGAATAATGTATTTGAGTATTAAATACGACCTATGGGATAGAGCCACATCATGTTGAATTGATAATGTATGTTTAAGGTGTGTTGGAACATACTAAGGAGTTTTGGAATTGGCAAGAACTTGTGTGGAACAAGTTGGACACATTAAGTGGAAAGGATGTTTTAATTGGCATAAGACCCAACTTCGAATGAATAGAACTCCCTCAATATAATGAATTAGGTGGTTATCTACATATCCCATTAAAGCCCTTTGCGTCTAGTTTCCAATGCATCAAACCGTTTGTCATTTGGATATTTCTACAGAGAGTTATGGCTATTTTACTCGACCTATGTCATATGCACGCATAGATGCGCGGCCGCGCATATTTGAGAGTTTCTGCCTTAGGTGCACGGCCAGATGTGCGGCCACACACGTAGGAGCTCATTTACTACCCCCAAGGCCGGGTAGAGAGAGGGGTTAAGTCATTGTTTGAGCTAAAACCTGATATTTTAGAGAGAAGTGAGAGTGTTCTAGAGAGAGGAAGTAGATGAAGTGTTTTGTTCATCAAGATCTTGTTCAAGCCTTGAAATCCAACAAAGAAATCTCACAAGATCTTCACTCAAGAGGTAAGATTCAAACCCCTAGTCTTCAATTTTGAGTTTGGGGTAAAAGATGCGTGATTTGGAGTATGATTTTTGGGTGTAAGAGTGTTAGTTATACATGATTGTACCAATAAGGTTTGTAGGAAGATTATTGAGCTAAAATAAGTAAAGATGGGTTGTGGAATGAAGCAAATATTATAGAATAACCTTGTAGCCAGATTTGCACACCTAGTGTTTGATAAAATGCTCAAATGAGCTGAAACCATGAATATCTCCCTAATTTTTGTTCAATTTTGTTATGTCGCAAATAGATTGGGATTGCTAGAATTTCCGGAACGTTGTAGTAATTTAAGGAAAGCTCAAAGCGAGGTATGTTGGCTAAACTTCTTTCCTAGAATTGAATTCCATGATGTTCTTGTAAGTCCCGAGTTATTCTTTATAAATCAACTATTCCGAATAAGCTTTGTGTTGAAAGGTATATGTTCAAAATGTATTCCGGATGCTCTTATCATATGATGTTATCCTTCGGGAATGTGTTCAAAGCATGAGTTGGGTATAAAATTGTTATGACTCCAAGTAGTATTTCAAGTGAAGGCTATTATGCCAAATTATGTAAGAAGTCTCAATGTGCATAAGACTCTTAATTGCTCATAGGTCTACTAAAAGTCATGATTAGGGATTCCTAGTTATCGGTAATCTATATAGATGCTTGAAAGTGAAAGTAGTGAGTTGGGTATATAAAGTGTGAACACCGTGCCGAGAATGAAAGTCATACTTAGGGCCAATAGCACCAACGAAGTGAAATGATGTATGAAATGTTATGAAATGAGCCTTGATTCAACTATTCCAAATTGAGTTTTTACGTATTCATGAGTTGAAATTGTGTATTGGCCTTTTTGGGGAAAGGTATTGCAAGAGTATTATATATGATGATAATCCTTGAAAGTAAAGAATGAAAGTGCGGAATATGATATGCGGCCATAGTGCCATGAATGAAGAATAATATGTATAGCCAAGGGAGCCAATGAAACAATGATGTTGTACGCTGTTGAAAGTACTAATGAAGTGATATATGGTGTGAAAGGTTATGAGATGAATGTATTTGTACTTTTGTTTTCAATGTGTTATAAGCCCTTACGTTCTTGCGAGTAAAGATTATGATATTCCTAAATGTTCTAAATATTGTATGATCACCCATGGCAAGTACAAGTAAGTGATAGTATGAACATGAAATGTGATTGTTGCCTAAGTGAAAATTATGAAGTGTTGTATGTCCCAATGGTTTCAACTATAATTGTATACTTCTGAAATAATGTATGTAAATGACTTCGACTGTTAAGTCCCCAAGAGTCATGAACCTAGATAATGACCTCAAGAGGTTAAGGGAGTGAATAATGAGATAGAAGGGAGATGTCCTTTGATAAATGATGATGGACCTTAAGAAAAGGAATTGGGCCCATGTGCTATTGAAATCGACTTATTGATTTACCATGCATGTGCTAATGTAATGAGTTGTGTTTCTCTATGATTAGCATGAAAGAAGTATTCCAATGATTTGAGTAATTACGACCTTAACTGTAATGACAAACAATGCGCTTTGAGTTTATATATGGTATTGTGATTGGGATTACACCTCCACCCGCATATATTGGGGTGAGGTGGTATGGCCGCTTTGTGTTGGAATTCTAGTATTGTGATACACCTCCACCCGCATATATTGGGGTAAGGCGGTAGGGCCGCTTTGTGTTGGGATTGTGGTATTGTGATACACTTTCACCCACATATATTGGGGTAAGGTGGTAGGGACACTTTGTGTTGGAATTCTTGTATTGTGATACACCTCCACCCATATATATTGGGGTTAGGTGGTAGGGCCGCTTTGTGTTGGAATTCTGATATTGTGATACACCTCCACCCGCATATATTGGGGTGAGGCGGTAGGGCCGCTTTGTTTTAGAATTCTAGTATTGTGATATACCTCCACCCACATATATTAGGGTAAGGCGGTTGGGCCACTTTGTGTTGGGATTGTGGTATTGTGATACATTTCCAGCCGCATATATTGGGGTGAGGCGGTAGGGTCGCTTTGTGTTGGAATTCTGGTATTGTGATACACCTTCACCCGCATATATTGGGATGAGGCGGTAAGGCCGCTTTATGTTGGGATTGTGGTATTGTGATACGCTTCCACCTGCATATATTGGGGTGAGGCGGTAAGGCCGCTTGTGTTGGGATTGTGGTATCATGATACTCCTCCACCCGCATTTATTGGGGTGAGGCGGAGGGTCGCTTTGTGTTGGGATTGTGGTATTGTGATACTCTTCCACCCGCATTTATTGGGGTGAGGTGGAGGGCCGCTTTGTGTTGGGATTGTGGTATCGTGATACTCCTCCACCCGCATTTATTGGGTGAGGCGGAGGGCTTCTTTGTGTGAAGGTGGTTATAGAGGATCCCCGAATTAATATCTATAAATGATTAATGAAAGCTCTTAGTAAATTGGCTCGACGTTGACGGTTATCTAAGCCCTTTTACTGTTACCATGATTCATCATACTCATGTTGAATTTTCAAGCCCTTGAATAGGTGTATTTGTATTGTGTAAGTAAACACTATGAATGGTCTATTAAACACACATGTGTATTGTATAGGTAATACTATGAACGGTCTATGAGACGCATAGGTGTATGATATGATATGTGAACACTAAGGACGGTATATGAAATGTATATGTGTAAAATAAGGGAGGAAGGTGCCACTGTCATTGGCCTTGTTTGTACATGTTGTTACAATTACATTATATTATGTATTCCACGTATAGATCATATGGGTATTCTATTTTGAAAGAGAATTTTTAGCTATACATACTAGTGCTAATCGACAGTACTAACGTCCCTTTTGCCGGGGGCGCTGCATCTTTAATGGATGTAGGCGGTTCTACAACAGGTGACATTGATCAGTGATAGCAGTACACTCTTTTCAGCTGATTTGGTGAGCCCCACTTCATTTCAGGGTCATGTATCTTTTGTTTCTCATGTACTTTGTGGTTGAGGTATAGCCGGGGCCTTGTTGCCGGCATTTCCATATTACTCTTCTATTATACTTAGAGGCTCTATAGACAGGTTGTGGGTTGTGGTTGATGTTGGGAATTGAAACTAGAAATGTTGGTATTTGGAAATCATATTCTTTTGTTTTCGTTAATTCTATAAACTCTTAATATTTTTGAAATTATGAATGAAGCTGCTAATGAGAATGAAAAGGAAGTTGCTAATAAAATCTTTTCAGTGTTTTACTAATGGAATACATCTCCTCTTTATTCATGGATGAGTTTGTGTAGAAGGACATCTAACAGGCTTGCTCGTCCGGGTTCTCTCGGTTGAGCGCCGGTCGCGCTCCCCGAGTTTTGGGTGTAACACTCAATTTGTGCCTTCCACATCTCAAAGCACTTCTCAAGCCATAGCTAGCACTAGTCATGAGTCAAATGCAGTTGCACAAGACTTTGATTCTGATGATTTCCTAGAAGACGGAAAAAAGGGGAAAGGTTGCAAGAGATGGCACAATGAGGACAAAAAAGAATGTGGTATGGGAAGACAGGTTCTTAAGCTTCAATGCCTGTATGGATTTCCGAAGGTGGTAGACAGAAAGTTCCCTCACTCATGAAAGAAAAGTACAATCCGACAGTCCTAGAGCAGTTTACAAAGAGGAAAGGGTGGATGTAGTTCACTGAGGAACTAGTGGATGTCAAGGAGTACCTTTTCCAGAATTCTACGCCAACACGACGCATATTGTAAAAGGGACCAAGGTATGAAAGTGCACAACCTAAAAGTGAAATTTGATCAACGCACTTTGAATACCAACCTCGGACGTGGAACCGAAAGAGTATTTGGCTAAACTGGCTAAGAAAGAGGAGGCCCGACCCTAGATCACAGAGATTCTTACATCTGGCATACTCCCCCTTGGATAAGTGCCAGAGTGCTGATCCTCCGCTAGACTCTGAGTTTCAAGGCAAAGGGGTGGTAAACTTTTGTGTGTACAAGACTTGATCCATGCCTGAATGAGAACAACTTGCCTCTGGCGAGAGCAGTGCTAGTAGCTTCTATCATGGTCGGTTACCCAATCAATGTGGGTGCTCTGATGTCGGCCAATATCTCTCTCGTAGCACAACAGGGTAACACCTCCTACCCCCTACCCCAACACCATCACATAGTACTTGATAATGCCAAAGTGTAGTCCAGACCATTTGATATGAAGGTTAAGCTAACCAGCCCCTTTGATTTGTGCAAGCTGCAAGACCCAAGGAATCCAAAGAAGAGCAGTCAGCCTTCTACTACTACTAGCCAGTCTAGTGAGCCTGTAGTAGTAGCTCCTGGTCCCTCTGATATTCCTTCCACTTCAGCTGAGCCTGCCACCAGTGCTGGAGATACTGTTCCTGGCCCACTGTCTGTTTTATGAGTTTCTCAGATGTTGGTGAGTCTCAATAACTAGATGGAGACAGCTAAATCAAAGGTCTTCGAGATATCTAGTATAGTAACCAGAATATGATTATGAACACACTTGTGCAGCATGGTGAAGTGATTGAGTGGTTGACCAAGCATGTGAAGAAGATGAGAAAGACACAGGCCAGCAAGAAGTCAGTTGACTCACTCCGAGCAGAGGTGAATAGGATAGCTAAGACCGAAAACTTGCCATTTGACATGCTGATTGATCCCTTCCAGCGTCACCCAGCTCAGACTTCTCATGAGCCCCCTGTTGCTCAGCCCGAGGAGCCCTTCCTTGCATCCATCACTGTTGCTGCAGTGCGTGACATGTTTACCTCTCAAGCATCTCCTACAGACAATGATGACACTACCAAGTTAGCTGAGCCATCTTAAACTGATCCTACTGTGATACCATGATGACTGCGGACCCTTAGGGAATTTCTTCGCTCCTCTCTGCTCTTTGATATTGTTTTGTTAAGCATTAGGGACAATGTTTACTTTTAATTGGGGGGCGGGGATGGTGGAGAATTTGATGTTTGATGATTGATACATTTGATGACACTGAGATGTTATAATTAGATGATTTATTTTATTTATCTTAAGTAGTTTGATACATTTAGTAGTATTCTATAATTTTGTTTGTTTTGGTAGTGTAAATATTATGCTTTTCCTTATTTTGTTGATAATAAGCCTTTGGTTTTCTTAATGTCATGGTTTTTCTAAAGGTGATTTCTTGTGTGAACCGGATGACTCTTCCCGAGAAGGGATAGTGTGAAAGAGGAGACTAACTTGATCAGGGCTTTCATTCTTAAGGGAATGAGTGTGTTTCATGTTTAGGTAATAGTAGTAGTAAGTAGTAATGAATGAAAGCCCTGATCAAGTTAGTCTATGAAAATGAGTTATTTATGCTTCATGTGGTACCAATATACTTAACTGCATTCTTATGGTTTGAGACAATGTTGTTGTGAATCATTTTTGAAAGAAGTAACTCTAGCAAAAGTGACTTTGAGGCTCTTGAGTCGTCTTTGATAATTATTAGGTAGTTGAGTGGACCATAGAGATCTTTAGTTTGATTGTGGTTGTTGTGGGTTTTACACTTTATCCTCATTTACCGTCTATTTGCATGAGAGGTGTGATGAAATTTTGTTATTAGTCCAAGTGCTTGAGTGAATAGTCTAGAACTTTCCCTGAATGTACTTTAAGGTAAAATTTTAAGTTTGCTTAGTTTGAAAGATGATTGTAGGCTTTCCTTGGACCATTTGAGCTTTCAGTTGCCATCCTATAATCGTTATCCTTAGTCAATCCCCCTTGAGCGTTTAGCCTTTCTTTGTTGATAATCATGTTACAAGCCTTTATCCATTTTGAACATGATATCCTCTTGGAACTCGAACCCTCCTAAAGCACTCATATGTAGTAAGTGGCACAAAGCCTAAGTTTGGGTAGAAAGTTGAGAAATTTTAAAGAGGCACCAAGGCATTAAAAAGAGAGAAAATAAATGACCTCCATGAAAGAGAAAGTAAGAAAAGAAAGTATTGTGAACAAAAAGAGGCCCAAAGAGGGACAAAAAGGGAGGTTAATGAGATTGAGTAAAGCAAGTACCTCTAGTACAGAAATCAGGGGAGAAAAATAATAAAATTGTCAATAAAGAGTGATGGTAAGTCTCTCTAGCCTCCAAGAAGAAGAAATATTATTAAGGGTTTGATAAATGTGAGCCAATAAATGAGATGTGAAGTGCTTAAAAAAGGGTGTAACCACTTGTATCCCATATAGTATCCTACCCCGGATCAAAAGCCTTAATTACAATCCGAAAGAAGTCCTATTTGATTTCGAACCTAGTATGCTTACACTAGTGGAGATTTACATAAGGGGCAAGCTTATGGTACTTGAAGCATAACTTGTGACATTCCTTGTGAGAGAAGAGTTAAACCTTTGTTGTTCTAGAAATTGAGTGTTAAAACTTGAAGTGAGCATTGAAAATGGAAGGTAGAAGAGAAAGAGTTTGGAGTCCACCATTATTTACATGAAAGAACAAGAATTCTTGATGAATGAAGTCAACTCTTGAGGCTTAAATATCACACTAGAATTACATGAGATGAGCAAGTTACATTGCTTTTTGAAATATTTGACACCTTGTTTAGAATTCATGAGTATTGTGGGTAACTGTTGGTCCCAACTGAGTATAATTAACTTATATGTGTCTCCTTGAAATGATCATACAATGAGGGAAAAAGGAGCTAATCTAGTTGCTTGAGGACAAGAAAAAACTTAAGTTGGGGGAAGTTGATAAGTGTTGATTTTAACCACCTCTTAATACCTTCTTGCTTTAGTTTTAGTCAAAAAGTGCTAATTTTTATCTCCAAATCTAATGAAGATGGTTAAATTACAGGTATATTGGAGAATGTGAGCTCAATAAAGAAATATAACTCAAAGAGGAGATGTTCCAGCTAAGATCAGCAAAGAGGAAAAATGCGAAGAACAATGTAGTCCGAAGAATTCCATCTACGACCGCAAAAGCAAATGCAACCCGCCAAAGATGAAATGCGGCGGCAAAAGAGGAATTGAAGCTTCAGGGATTTTTGGCAGAAGTATGGTCCGCAAACCAAAAAGTGCGATCGCACTTGGTGCACAAAACAAGTTTGCACTGACAAAGCCTAAAAGATTAGAGAAGGTACAATCAAACAAGTCTGAAGCCTCCTCAAAGTACGGCTTGCAGCAATTCAGGTGCGGCCGCAGAAGCTGAAGTGCAGCCGCAGAAGCTAACGTGCAGTCGCAGAACTCCTCCAACATAAAGTACTCACAGAAGTAACCCTGTATAATATAGACCGCAGATGTTAAAGTGCGGGCGCAGAACCCTTTGAAGGGTAGTTTTGTCAGGAATTTTGGAGCACTATAAATAGGCGCGAAACACTTTTTTAGGGAATCTTTTTGTATTGTAACAGCAGCTGGTAGTTATTCTTATCTATTTGGGGAAACTTTGAGATACAATTAGAGAGGATAAATTACTTTTCCATTTTAATTTAGCTTTATATCTTTAATTTCTTCTTCTTTTTATTTTTCTATGTCCATTGTCATGAGTAGCTAGAGTTTATTTAGGGTTGTGATCCAACCCTAGTGTGTAACATTTATGGGTGTTTAATATTAATACTTGTTACTGATTGGGTTAATGTTATTTATCCTTGTTTATTCTTTTATGTTAGAGTTAATGGTTGCAAACATTGATTCAATCCTATTTGACTTTGTGTTTACTTGAGAAAGAGGAATTTGGTCTAGGAAAACTTGGCTAACAAGAAATTGAACAAGTTGAAGTATCGATTAGTTTATTTAAAGGATTTGAACTAGAGATAAGGATAATCTAACTTGGATTCAAATTCAATTTCTTTGATTGCTACCCATTTGGACTTGAGAGAGCCAATTTTGGCATAATCACTCTTTAATAGAGAGGGTTTAAGTGGGAACTTGTGTATTGAGAGTCATAACAAATCCCGATCTACCAAGCAAGCATAGATTTACTCTACCTATTAGGTTTACACCTAGGTTAAGGTTATAACCTTAGGCCTTTCTATATTTGATAAAACCTCAAAAATAATTCAGCTATTACTTTAGTTAGTCAAATTTCTTAGTAGTTTAATGAAGAATTGATACCCACTTTTGTTTGAAAGCTAAATCTAGTTATTTCGAGTTACTCTCTTAAGTATTTACCTCAACTCCCATTCTAAACTCCTTGACGATTCGACCTTGACTCGCGCTGGATTTATTATTGTAATGGCTATTTCATATTTCATTTAATTTGGGTGTGAATAGGACGTGATCAGCGGCGCACCATGCGCCGCACACATGGGCTTTTCCAGAGAGTTAATTTTTTCACTCTGTAGAAAATTTGCACTAGTGCGGCGCGCCCCACAGCGCACGATGCGGCGTGGTAGTGTATTTCTCTCAAAGTGAGAATTTTTCTTAATTTGTAACATCCAGACTTGGTCCTCGAATCCCGAACACAATCCTGGCTTAATTCCTTGGGCTTCTACTCAGACTTGAAAGCTCCAATTCATCCATTTTATCTCTAACACATGTAATAAGTATAAAGTACTAATAATTAGGCTCAAATACAATCAAAGTGTAATAATTAGAGTGCAAAATATAGCTAAAATACGGGTTCCTAGCCTACCATCAGAAACCTAGCATGACCCCAATGCCCATTTCAAAGAAATTCAAGATGTCGGATATTCCTAAATATGATGGAACTTCTGATCCACGAGACCACGTGACCGCATTTTTGACAAGAGTCAAAGGGCAATAATTTGACTAGCAAGAAATAGAGTCGGTGCTGGGGAAAACATTCGGTGAAACTCTTACAAAAGGGGCATTAACATGGTATTCTCTTTTACTAAAAAATTCAAGTGACTCATTTGTTGAGCTTGCAGATTCATTTATTAAAGCACATTCAAGAGCCCAAAAGATAGAGAAATGAATGAAAGATATCTTCAAAATAAAATAAGGAAGTATAGAGTTACTCATGGAATTTGTAGACAGCTTCCAATGGGAAAGATTATTGTTCCACTTGGTATGATATTTGCAATAGGTAAAACATGAAGCTTCGAATAGAGGAAGACACTATGGCCCAGCCAAAGGTGGAGGATAGGTTTGGCCTAGAAGATCAGAGTTATAGTGATGAAATCCAAAACAAAAAGGTACGAGCCCTATATGGGACTTGCGAAATGATATTACGTACAAAAATAAGAACATGCACGATTTGATCAAAGGTCAAGTCAGAGGGAAGTAAGTTCATCGTCACAAGATGGAAAGGAACAAGAAGTAACGAGATATAACGACCAGTGTCCCAAACCAAAATTAGCATATTCCAACTTCAATGTAAGTACTTCTGAATTAGTATCGGTATTAAAAAGCATGGGAGATAAGATACAATGGCCAAGAGAGATGAGGTCAGACTCAAGAAAAAGAAGTTAAGAGTTTTGGTGTAAATTTCATAATGATCATGGGCATAGAACAACGGATTGTAGGCTCTTACAAGGAGAAGTTGATTACTTATTGAAGAAAGGTTACCTTACAGATTTAATTAGTGAAAAAGGTTAACAAGTTTACATGAAGAATAGAGAGGAACCACCATAACCTCCATCTCCAAATAGAATAGTGAACGTCATAACTAGAGGCGAAGAGGTCAACGGGGTGACATAAACACTGGCAAAGAAGGCAGCAAAGATGTCCGTGACACATGATAAATGTATTCGATAAATCCTAACGAGAGAGAGTATAATATTTGATGATGAGGATGCAGGTGACCTATTCATACCACATAATGACGCACTAGTAATCTCTTTACTTATTCATGATATTAACGTTAAATGGGTTTTGATTGATCCAGGTAGCTCAGTAAATATCATACTACAATGAGTGGTCGAAGAAATGCAAGTAATAGATCAAATAATATCAAAGGCTCGATCTTTATCTGGGTTCGACAATTCAAGTGTAATTACTAAAGGATTGGTATCATTGTCAACTTTCACAAAAGGAGTAGTGAAGGATACTAAATCTCAAGTTGTGATAGCTGACATGGCTTACAACATAATTATAGGATGACCGTGGATTAACGATATGGATGTGGTACCTTCAATAGTGCATCAAGTTATCAAGTTTCTATTGCAATGGGGAATTCAACAGATTAGGGGAGACCAACTAACAGCACGAGAAACAAATATGGTGGATATTGCAAGTGGAGTAACCAAAGATGAAGAAGAAAAATAGCAATTACAGTGTCAGAATGAGGAAACAATCGAGCCCTCAGCGACTGCAATGCTAGACCCGGCTACCGAAGTTGATATAGATGGGAGACCTGATATGATCGAGGAACCAGAGGAGAATTATACGATTAAAACAACATCGAAGGAGCTCGAGGCTGTTATCTTATTCATCCACTGGCCCTAGAGAAAAGTTTATATTGGAACAAACCTCATCCCGGAGTTAAAACGTAAGTTAATTGAATTTTTATGAGCTAACTCTGATTGCTTTGCTTGGTCGCATTCAGATATGATTGGTATTCCACCTGAGGTAATGACTCACAAACTTAATGAGGACCCATTGCATCCTCCAATAAAAAAAAGGAAACAAGGTGCTTTCAAAAATTAAGTAATACAAGAAGAGGTAATTAAACTCTTGAAAATTGGTTCCATTCATGAGGTAAAATATTCTGACTGATTAGCAAATATCGTCGTGGTACCGAAAAAGAATGGTAAGTGGAGACTATGTATAGACTATACTGATTTGAATAAGTCATGTCCAAAAGATTATTTTCTTTACGGCATATTTATCAATTAATTGATTCCACTGCTGGCCAAGAGATTTTAAGTTTTTTAGATGCTTATTCTGGATACAATCAATTTAAGATGGATCCCGAAGATGAGGAAAAAACTTCTTTTATTACAGACAGGGGGACTTACTACTATAAGGTGATGCCCTTTAGATAAAACAATACTGGAGCCACGTATCAAAAATTGGTGATCAAAATGTTCCAAGAACACTTGGGGAAGACTATGGAGGTGTAAATTGACTACATGCTAGTAAAATGAATACAAGCGGAAGATCATCTCGAGTATTTGAAAGAAATATTCGCAATTCTTCGAAAATACAACATGAAGTTGAATCCAAAGAAATATGCATTTGGCGTCGCATCAGGTAAATTTTTAGGTTTTCTTGTTTCTAATAGAGGGATAGAGGTGAATCCAATTCAGATCAAAGCTATTAAAGAAATCCCTGATGTTCTTACAAGCAAAAAAGAGGTACAACGACTAATAGGAAGAGTAACAACCTTGGGGAGATTTTATCCAGATCTTCTGAGAGATGTTTTAAATTCCTCTCGTTATTGAAAAAATAAAACAAGTTTTGAATGGACAGATGAATGCCAGCAAGCGTCGAAAGATTTAAAAGCCTACCTCTTAAAACTACCTTTTCTATCAAAGCCAAAGGAAGAAGAAAGGTTGCTAGTTTACCTAGTCATATCTGAAGTATTGGTGAGTGCAGTTTTGGTTCGAGAAGAAAAAGGTACGCAATCTCTATCTATTACGTTAGTAAAGAATTGTTAGAAGCTGAAACAAGATATACATATTAAGAAAAATTAGCTTTGGCATCAATAAAACTACGACCTTATTTTCAGTATTATCCCGTCTCTGTAGTAATAAAAATTTTATTGTGTAATATTCTGCATAAGCATGAGTTATCAGGGAGATTAGCAAAATGGGAGATAGTTATTAGTGAATATGATATAATTTATCAGCCACGTACTGCCATAAAGTCGCAGGTAATAGCAAATTTTGTAGTAAATTTAGCTCGAACCTATTTCCGGAAGCTAACAAAGAGGCACGTATCACTACCTAATCCAGTCTGGGGATGTGGATCTTATACACGGATGGATCATCTAATATAAAAGGAGTAGGTTTGGATATTATTTTAATTGCACCCACTGGAGAAATCATTAGACAAGAAATAAAATATTATCCTATTACTAACAATAAAGTCGAGTATGAAGCAGTGGTTGTAGGTCTGGAACTTGCAAAAGAAATAGGAATCGAGCAGATCAAAATTAAAAATGACTCTCAGCTAGTGGTCAACTAAATGTAAGGAAATTCTATAGCACGAGAGGCACGAATGCAACAGTACCTAAAAAGGTACGGGATTTGTTACATAATTTTCGAGAATGAGAATCTACTCAAATCTCAAGGGAAGAAAAAGCAGAAGCATATGCGTTAACAAATTTTGGATCGGTAGCGGATATAACCAACTCTGAAAATGCAATAGTGGTGCATCTATTTCATTCATCGCTTGATCAAATAAAAAAACAAGTTAAATTTTAATAGTATAAAATGGGATTGGCGAAATGAGTTTGTAAATTATTTGCAGTATTAGATATTACCCAAAGATAAGAAGCAATCCCAACAGCTACAAACACAAGCCGCCCACTATTGTTTGGTGGAGGGGAGTTTGTATCAAAACATGTTAAGAAACCCTTTGGCTAAATGTCTTGGTTTTGGCAAACTAAATATGTAATATGAGAAGTGCATGAAGAATGTTGTGGCAAACTAAATATACCGTTATATTCGGTGCTTGCACCTAGTCATTCATAAAATGGAGGATAGATATTGTAGGTCCAATACCACAAGCACCGGGAAAGGTAAGATTTTTGCTGGTATTAACTGATTATTTTTCTATGTGGGTGGAAGCAGGTGCCTTCAAACAGGTATGAGAAAAAAAGTCATAGATTTCATTTGGAGAAATATAATTATCCGATTTGGAGTTCCAAGAAAAATCGCGTGTGATAATGGTCCATAATTTGTGGGGGCAAAGACTACCAAACATTTTTAAAAGCTGAAAAATTAAAAAATAACTTTGTCACTATATCATTCCATTGCTAATGGATAAACAGAGTCGACAAATAAGATAATCATCAATAATTCGAAGAAACCTTTTAAAGAAGCAAAAGGTAAATGGTTGAATTGTTACCGGAAGTGTTGTGGGACTATAGAACAACATGAAACATAAGTATGGGAGAAACTCCTTTTCTCTTGTTTACGACACTGAAGCTCTAATTCCAGTGGAGATAAGAGAACTGAGTATGACATATAATCACGTAAGTGAACTATCAAATGACGAGGCACTACGCATAGATCTGGATATGATAGAGGAGTGAAGGGGATTAGCTTTGATATGAATGGCAGCTCAAAAGCAAAGAATAGAATAATACTATAATCGAAGGAAACACTTACAACATTTCAAAATTGAGAACTTTGTCTTTATAAAAGTGTTTTAGTCTACCCAAGTGGTAAATTCAGAAAAATTAGGCCCGAGCTAGGAAAGTCCGTATCAAGTTCGTGATATGGCTGGGAAAGGAGCTTATAAATTAGAAACTATGGACGGAAAAATACTACCTTTAAATTAGAATATAGTATACTTAAAGATGTATTACTTCTAAAGAGACACTCATAGTCAGGTATTTTTTAGTCAATTATTTATTTATTCATATAAGTTTTACTAATATTTTTAGATGATAGGCACAAATCTAACCCGAACCAAATGATGATATTAGACCCAAAAGTTACGTGAAATGGTTAATTATTTCCGAACAAGATTACAATAATTCTGACACAAGAGTTTAAGCATAGTCTTCATCTAAAAAGCCCCGAGTCTCGTACATATTTCTTTTTCAGGAATAGGACCAAGGGAAGATTGCAATTCCCTTGAAGATCCAGTATTCAAGTTTTCATACTTCAACCACAAATACTGGAGGGACTATATAAGATTACTATCTCTAGAAAAATTCCAAAAAGAAGCAAAAAATTTCAAGAAAGTGAAGAATTTCAAGAAAATTCAAGTTTAGTTTAGAAAAACAATCACGAAATAAAGTATTCCCAAGGAATTTGTAAAGTATGAAACAATTTTTCTACGAGAAAGCAGTTATAATATTCACATAAAAGAATATTGACTTTGAAATTCAAAGTTAACGATTCAAGTTTTTCTATTCTTTACAACAATATGAATACGAGACATCATCTTCATTAATATCAATTTCTTAAAAGGGACCTCTTTTATGATTAAGACCATATGTGTTTAGTTACGACAACAAGAAAGAAATTTACTTAATAAAAATATAAAAGTAATGGAATAAAAGAATCAAAAAAATTAAACGGGCAAAACAAAATATGCATACAACGCATGGAAAGTTGACATAAATATTTCTCAAAAATAAAAAAAAACACAGATTCAGATAAAATCTAAGACTCGGGAGGAGCATCTTGTGCTGAAATATTGTCAGCCGAGCAATGATCGACAATTCAAGAAGAATCGGCTTGGGGTCTCGAAGATAAAGGTTGAGAATTTTCCTCTGCATCTTCCTTACTCACATCACCCTTAGAACATTCTTCCTCGGGAGTGGAGAAGCTTTGACCTTGATTAGACACTTCAATGACTTCCTTAGCCTTAGCAAGTTCAATTTCAAGGTCGAAACCTTCTTGGCTAGCTTCAGTCAAAGTATCGAAGCGGGCTTGGAGGTATGCCCAGCTTACATCCATGGTCAATTTATCTTCGAGGGCATCATACTTCTCCACCCATTAATCCACTTCCATTGTAAGTTCTCTTTCTCTGCCTTGACGGCATCATAAGAAACATTCAAAGGTTCCAAAGAAGATGCGAGCAAATTAATCCACTCAGAAGAGGCACAAAAATCCTCCTTAACATGCGTGAACTCTTGAACTAGTTTACCTGTGTATATCTCTTTTTGGTTGAGAAGTTCTTTCGAACTTCGAATCTCCTCTATGGTCTTAGAATGTTGCTCGGAAAAGTTAGCCTCCATTTTACCCTTCTCCTTCTCCGCTTGATTTTCCTCAGCCTTTGCCACCTCTAATTCAACGATCGTTAGCTTGAGTTGTTTCTATAAAACCTCTTTAATTTATCCAATACCTCTTTCTCTAATTGAAGACTCTCAAATTGTGCCTTCTAATTGTCATTCTCCATGCCTAATTTCTCAACTTGTTGCTCAGTCTAAGCCACCCTTCTCATTAGCTCTATACTCGTGTCACAACTCAATTCCCACCATAAGCCGTGATGGTGCCCAAACCGACTGTTAGGCAAGCCAATAACAATTCATCTCTACAAACAACCGCTAACAATACTTTTTAAAACTTAGAAATGAAATAATAAAGCAGAGAGATTTAGGAACCATGATAAAATACTTGCATTGTTACTAAGTCATGAAATATGAACAAAACATAAGGCAAAATGATATAAATGTCAAATACAACCATAAACATTTGCTAAACTTTTTCAAAACTCGGTGTCACAAGTGCCCGAGCAACTGATAGAATATACAAAATCAATACAACTAATGTCGTGAATGAAAGTAGAAAAAATGCAATAAACATAGGGGAAGGACACTCCAGGTACTGCGGGTTGAAGCGTGGAGAGCAGCTCACCACTAAGTCTCCAATTAATATGCTCATGTGCCTGAGTGAACACCCGATGTACCTATCTCAATACTTGTACAATTAGTGCAGAAGTATAGCATGACGCGTATCCAGTAAATATCTAGTCTAACCTCAAATAATTAGTGGCAAGGGATAGACGTCGACACTTACTAGTGGTACAATAAGAATGTACACAAAAGTTGACAGGTGTGAAGCATAATAAGTAGAGAGGAAACGGGTAAATATAAATAACATGATTCTAAACATAAGAATATTTACGAAATCATCAAATACCATATACTGCCTCCAAAGAAACAAATATAACCAATATCAAGCTCTAATGTCAAATCTCAAGTTAGGAAAAACTCATATGTGCTCCGACTCCCTATCGAATGTTACACAAGATTATGTCGAGGCAAACGACCTAATCCTATAAGGATAAAGTTACATAATACTGCCGATGTCGTACGACCCGATCCATAGACGCATCTCATAATACTACCGAGGCAAACAACTCGCTCCCATAAGGATATTTCATAATGTTGCCGAGGCGAAGGGCCCAATCCCATAAGAGTAGAGAAACTTTTATCGGGTCACTAGCCCTACTCACGAAGGTATGTGCAACTCAAGAAATCATGGAACTACCAATCACATAAGCACAACACGAGGATATGAATGCAAGAGGAAGCATAATTTTACCGACAATCAAGTATCTCGCAAAAACTTAAAGTAAAGAGGCTCGATGATATACGTAAATTCTATTCTCAAGCTCAGTTATGAAGTCAACAAGATTAATTCAAGTAGTGCAGTTAAAGCATGATGTAAGTCTAAGTTTACCTGGACATAACCAGGAATATAGCTTACGCACAGACACTCGTTAACTCGTACGTACGTAGTACCTATAGCATGTAGCACATAACAAATAGAATAACTACAACGATAATTCCCTCTTACAAGATTAGGCAAGAGACTTACCTTGCTTCCGAATCCAATACTTGGCTCCAATACTTCACTAACACCTCAAATCCATGCCGAGCAACTCGAAACTAGCCAAAACAACGTGACAACCGATCAAACTATACTCAAGATCTCATAATTTAACTATCATAATCAATTCCCAACCCCACTTGGAAAGTCAACAAAAGACAACCTTGGGCCCACGCACTCGAATTCTGAAAACGTTTGAAGCTAAATATTACCTATGGCATCACAAACTCAAATATATAATTTATTTCTAATTCATGGTCAAATCCCATTTTTACCAATTCTAGGTTTTTACCAATTCCGTCTTCGCATTCGCATAGGCTCCTCTGCGTTCACGAAGAGGAGCCAGGTTCTCCATCGTGTTCGCGAGTTCATCTTCGCGTTCGCGAAGTACAATAGTTGCCCCCTCCAAAATTACTTCTTCGCGATCGCGGGACCTCCTTAGCAGTCGCGAAGCACATCAACACTAGAAAGAATCTGCCAACTTTTGACATATTCCGGATGGTTCAAAACTTATCAGAGCCACCCGAGACCCCGTCCAATCATACCAACAAGTCTAATAATATAACGCGGACTCACTTGAGGCCCCAAAATATTTAAAATAATATCACAACCAAGAATCACACCCCAAACCAAATTAATCAATCGTCCAAACTTCTATATTCCATCTACTAACTCCGAACGCGATAAATCATATCTAAACAACTTGGAATGGAACAAAACTTCACACACAAGTTTGATATGACAATACAAACCTATCCTTAGTCTTGGAATACCAAACAGGATTCGATATCACCAAATTTCACTCCAAGTCAAACTTAGAGAACTATATATCCTTCAAAATGCCAATTCGTTGAATCCCTCCCAGATCGCCCGAAACTCGATCCGGATAGATGCCCATGTACAAAATCACCATACAAATCTATTGGAACCTTCAAATCTCGATTCTAAGATCGTTTACTCAAAGTATTGACTTAAGTCAAACTTTGCCATCTTAGGCCACTATTACGGAACTAAGTGTTCTGAATTCAACCCGAACCCTTCCAAAACCAAACCAATAGTCCTCACAAGTAATAAAATAAGAAAAGCACATATAGAAAGTATTAAATAGGGGAACGAGGTTCAAGAAGGCAGAACAATCGGTCGAGCCGTTACATTCTCTACCTCTTAAATAAATGTTCGTCCTCGAACAGGTTTAGAATCATACCCGAAGTGCCGAATAAGTGTGGATATTTGCTCTGCATGTCTGTCTGACCCCTCCATTGAATTCACAGTTGAAATCTCCTTAGACCTCAACTTACGAACATGCCTATCAACAATGGCAACCGGTTCCTCCTCGTAACTCAAGCTCTCATCCATATGAACTATGCTGTAATCCAACACATGGGACCTGTCGGCATGGTACCTCCAGAGCATAGACACGTGAAATTCCGGATGAACTCTTGATAGGCTAGAAGGCAAAGCAAGCTTGTATACAACCTCACCAACTTGCTCAAAAACCTCGCACGAACCAAGGAACCTCGGACTCAACTTGCCTCTTCTCTCGAATTTCATGATACCCTTCATCGGCGAGACTTTCAAAAGTACTTTCTCGCCCACCATAAATGACAAATCACATATTTTCTAATTCGCATAACTCTTCTGCCTGGACTGTGTTGTGCGAAGCCGCTCCTGAATCAACTTTACCTTATCCAAGGCATCCTTTACTAAATCAGTAAGATATAACCTAGCCTCGCTGGTCTCAAATCAGCCAATGGGGGAATGACATCGTCGGCCGTACAAGGCCTCAAATGGAGTCATCTTGATGCTAGACTAATAGCTGTTGTTATACGAAAAATCAATCAATGGTAAGAATCAGTCCTTCTGCTCTTCGAAAAGTATGTTTGGCCAAGCTGCAAAAATCAGCTTATTAAGAGAAGTGATATTTCTCAAAAGTGTTTTTTACAAAAGTACTTTTGGTGAGAAGCAGTTTGTGTTTGGCTAATTAATTTGAAAATCACTTCTGAGCAACAATTAGTGTTTGTCCAAGCTTTTACAAAACCGCTTCTAAGTGTATTTTTCTCAAAAGTGCTTTTCAAAAAAGTACTTTTGGAGATAAGCTACTTTTTTATGCTCCTCCAAAACTGTTTCTGCTTCTCCTCAAAAGCACTTTTTTCTTTCAAAAGCTTGGCCAAACACTTCAACTTTGAAGGAAAAAAGCACTTTTTTTGAGAAAATCAATGCGTCTAGGATTGGAGAAGCTTGGCCAAATAGGCTAGAAGTCAATCACACATGCTTTGAGCATATCCTCCAAAATCTGAACTGTCCGCTCCAACTGCGCATCGGTCTGCGGATGAAAGGTCGTGCCGAGCTCTACCCAGGTACCCAACTCACTCTGTACCACTCTCCAAAAATGCAAAGTGAACTAAGTGCCTCGATTTGAATTAATAAAAATAGGCAGTCCATGCTACGGTACAATCTCGTAGATATAAATCTGGGACAACCTCTCTGAAGTATAAGTGGTCATCACCGGAATAAAGTGTGCAGACTTGGTCAGTTTGTCAACAGCGACTCCCTCAGGCCATCAACATTAGGAACACATAAATAACCCTGGAGTCGCAGCACATAATCATCATCGATAATCACCTATTTGGCATTGCCTCGTAGTACAGCCTCTTGAAGCACCAACAAGTGCAAATCATCATACTGACGAGCCTTAATCTGTTAGAATAAAGAAGACCGAGTCACAACACATGCAAGAACTTGACTGGGCTCTAAAATATCCAACCCCACAAGTTGGTTAACTAAGCACTGAATGTCCAAAACTAATGGCCTCTCCTCTGGTGGAATGAATGCCAAACTAATAATACTTTCGGCCTTTCTACTCAATGAATCTCCCACCACATTTGCCTTGCCCAGATGATAAAGAATGGTGATATCATAGTCCTTCAGTAACTCAAGCCACCTGCGCTACCTCGGATTTAGATCCTTCTGCTTAAGTAGATATTGCGGTGATTGGTGTAAACCTCACACTACATTCTACAAAGATAATGCCTCCAAAACTTGAGAGCATGAACTATCGTAGCCAACTCCAAATTATGCACATTGTAATTCTTCTCGTGGAGATTCAAGTGACGAGAAGCATACGCAATAACTCACCCCTCCTGCATAAATAACAACCTAACCCAACATGTGAAGTATCTCAATACACCATGTATATCCCCGAACCGAAAGGCAGAACCAACACCAGTGTTGTAGTCAATGTGGTCTTGAGCTTCTAAAAGCTCATCGTGCAATCATCGGACCACCTTAACTGAACACCCTTTTGAGTTAATCTAGTTAAAGGAGCTGCAATAGATGAGAAGAAAATCGACGATAATTCCCTGTTATCCCCAAGAAACTCCTAATCTCAGTCACTCTGTTAGGACAAGGCCAACTCTAAACTATCTCGATCTTCCTGGGATCCACCTTAATACCCTCACCTAATACGACATGGCCCAAGAACTGCACAAAATCTAACCAGAACTCTCACTTAGAGAACTTAGCGTATAACTTCTATTCTCTCAAGGTCTGAAGCACTACTCTCAAATGTTGCTCGTACTCCTCAATGCTACGCGAGTAGATCAAAATGCCATTAATGAAGACAATGACAAATAAGTCATGATATGACCTGAATACCTGATTTATCAAATACATAAATGTTGTTGGAGTATTAGTCAAGCTAAAGCACATCACTACAAACTCGTAGTGCCCATACCTAGTCCAAAAAACCATCTTTGGGACATTCAAAATGCAAATCCTCAGTTGATGATACCCAGATCTCAAGTCGATCTTCGACAACACCCTATCACCCTGAAGTTGATCAAATAAATCATCAACGCACGATAACGGATACTTGTTCTTGATGGTGACCTTATTAAGTTGGTGGTCATCAATGCACATCTACATGCTCCCATCCTTCTTCTTTATAAATAACATTAGTGCGCCCCATGGCGAAAAACTTGGCTTGATGAATCCCTTCTTGAGCAACTCCTAAAGATGCTCCTTCAACTCTCTCAACTCCGTTGGAGCCATACGATAAGGAAAAATAGAGATAGTTTGAGTGTCTGGTGCCAAATCAATATCACAGTCCGGTGGCATGCCTGGTAAGCTAGCAGAAAATACATCGGACAACTGCCACACCACAAGCACTGAATCTAACATGTGAGTCTACACAGCGGTATCTCGAACAATGGTCAGATAGGCCAAACCAACCTTCTCGACCATATGTCAAGCCTTTAAGAAAGAAATAACCCGACTAGAAGCACTACTAAATAAACCTCTCCACTCCAGCCTAGGCAACTCTAGCATCGCCAAGGTAACAGTCTTGGCATGACAATCAAGAATGGCATAGTACAAAGAAACCCAATCCATGCCCAACATAACCTCAAAGTCAATTATATTGAGCAATTGAGGATCCTCTATGATCTCATACCCACAAAAAGTCAAAAGGCCAGTAAACCTGATCCACAATAATAGAATCACCCACCGTCATGGACACATATATAAGGACACCCAAAGACTCACGAGATACATCCAGATAAGGAGCAAAAAGAGCGGATACATATGAATAGGTAGACCCTGGATCAAATAGTACTGAAGCATCACTACGACAGATAGATATAATACTTGTGATCATGGTGTCGAAGGCTACTGTCTCTGGTCTGGCTGAAAAGTCATAGAATCTAGCTGGAGCGCTACCTAACTAGCCTCCACCTCTAGGGTGACCCCTACCCACCTTCTCTCAATCTCTGGCCAGCCGGACGGGCGGTGTGATAGATGGTACGGTAATCATGGCTTGATGGCCCTGTTACACTGCCTTTCCCCAAAGTCTGGGATAAAACCTCTTCACGTGACCAAACTCCCCGCACTCGAAACAACCATTCAGTTTGGGAAATTGTTGGCTTTGGATCTAGCGCTGATAACCTAAGTACCCACTAGAGGAACCCTAAATAGCTGGTAGATGGTAGGTGCTCTCTGGAATGGCGCTTAAGTAAGGCCGCGCTAGAGCACCCCCAATAGGATTTGGTGTTGAATACATAATTCTGCTAGTATGGCCCTTCTTGAACTAACCTCTTCCCCAAACGGGGCGCCACTGAAACCTCCAGAATGCCAAGGTCATATGTCCCTCGATTTGAACTCTCTACCCTAAATGTGGATACGCTCGATCCTCCAAGCTATCTCCATGACTTATAGGGAAGAAGTCCCCAACTCTACCTATCGGGCTGTAGTAACCTGCATCTCATAGTGCAAGCCCGCAATGAACTTCTGCACCCTCTCTGCCTCTATGGGGAGTAATATAGCTACATGGAGAGATAACTTAGTGAATCTCACCTCATAGTCGGACACAGACATCTAACCCTGCTGGAGCCGCTCGAACTGACCTCGTACCTCTTCCTTCTGTAAGGCTGGAATATACTTCTCCAGGAATATGTGCATGAAAACAGATCCCATGTTAAGAGAGGTGAACTTTCTGGCCTACTCAGAAGATAAGACTGCCATCATTTATATGCCTTCCCTTCTAGCTGAAAAGTGGTCAAGTCTATCCTATTGGACTCCACTAGTCCTAAATTATGCAGCCTCTCCCTACAATGGTCAATGAAATCTTGTGGGTCCTTTGATGGCTCACCGCTAAAGTAGGGAGGATGAAGCCTAGTAAATCTGTCCAGCCGCTTCTGCTTTTCGATGGTCGCGATCGGTCTGGTCTCTGCTCTAGCCACTAGAATCGGCAAAACTTCACCCGCAGGTACAACCCCTGGGGTCTGATAAATAGCAGCAGCATGCCCTGGCGCATGAGTGGTAGGGGTCTGTGCTACCCCTCCCGCCTGAGATGTGGTCGGGTCCGCTGGAAATAATTCGGCCAGATTGATAGAGTCCATGAACCACAACATATGGCCCATGACATCCTGGAAGCCCGGCGCGATCATGAACTCTGTCAGAGCCTGCTCAGCTGCAGGTATCTAATCATGCTCCTCAATAATATGATCCTCCACCGGATCCACTAGTGGTGCCATTGGGGCAACTCTTAGATGCCCTCACCCCTAGACAAGAGCTCTGGCCCTCCCTCGGCCTCTATCTTTACCTTTGACGACCGGCGAAGTAGCCCCTCCACCGCCGGATGATGCTATCACATGCGTTCTCACCATCTGCTAGAGAATAAGAGAAAGATTTAGACTTAGAACAATATCGACAGCACGATAGGAAATGAATAAAGAGAAGTTTCCTAACACTCTATAGCCCATCCAAGATAAGTACAGACATCTCCCGCACTGATCCGCAAGACTCTACTAGGTCTGCTAATGACTCGTGAAACCAATGTGAATCTAGTGCTCTGATACCAAGCTGTCACGACCCAATTTTCGTCATAGGCCGCGATGGCACCCCACGCTGCCGTTAGGTAAGCCAATGGCAATTCATCACTACAAACAACCGCTCATAATACTTATTAAAATTTATAAATGAAATAATAAAGCGGAGATATATTTAGGAACTATGATAAAACACTTTAATTCTTACTGAGTTACGAAATATGAACAAAACATAAGGCAAAATGATTTAAATGTCAAATACAACCATGAACATATACTAAAATCTCCAAAACCTGGTGTCCCAAGTGCACGAGCAACTAATAGAATATAAAAAACCACTATAATTAATGTCTGAAATTAAAGTAGACAGAATGAAATAAACATAGGGGAATGAGACTCTGGGTGCTATGGGTCGAAGCATGGAAAGCAGCTCACCACTAAGTCTCCAGATGATACGCTCACGC
This sequence comes from Nicotiana otophora, assembly GCA_000715115.1. Taxonomy (NCBI): domain Eukaryota; kingdom Viridiplantae; phylum Streptophyta; class Magnoliopsida; order Solanales; family Solanaceae; genus Nicotiana; species Nicotiana otophora. The sequence goes on along the minus strand of AWOL01S0015768.1, from coordinate 269,606 downwards.
TTCAGAGTGACCACCCGGTGTACCTATCTCAATACCTGCACAATTAGTGCAGAAGTATAGAATGAGTACGTAAATCAACACATACCCAGTAAGTGCCTAGTCTAACCTCGAAGAAGAAGTCGCGAGGGGTCGACGTCGGCACTTACTACTAATCCAATAAGAATGTACATAAAAGTAGACACGTATGAAGCATAACATGTAGCAACGAAACAGGTAAATACAAATAACATGATTCTCAACATAAGAATAATTACGAAATTATCAAATGCCATATACTGCCTCAAAAGAAAAAAATATAACCAATATCAGATACAATGTCAAATTTCAATTCAGGAAAAACTCATATGTGCTCTGACTCCCTATCGAATGTTACACCCAATTCTCCTGAGGCGAACGGCCTGATCCCATAAGGATAGAGTTATATAATACTACCGATGTCGTACAACCCGATTAATTGATGCATCCCATAATACTGCCAAGGCAAACGACTCGCTCACGTAAGGATATTTTATAATACTGTCGAAGCATAATTTTATCGACAGTCAAGTATCCCGCCAAATATTTAAGTAAAAAAAAGGCTCGATCAAATAAGTAAATAATATTCTCAAGCACAATTTTGAATTCAAGTAATCAACAGGCAAGATAATTCAACTACTATAGTTAAGGCATGATGTAAATCTAAGTCTACCCGAAATAACTAAGAATCTAGCTTATGCACGGACGCGCGTCACCTCGTGTGTACGTAGAACCCATAGCACGTAGCACATAACAAATAGAATACCTACGAGGATAATTCTCTCTTACAAGATTAAGCAAGAGACTTACCTTGCTCCAACACTTCACTAACACCTCAAATCGATGCCGAACAGCTCGAAACTAGCCAAAGGAATGTGCAAACCGGTCAAAATATACTCAAGAACTCATAATTTAACTATCATAATCAATTTCCAACCCCACTTGGAAAGTCAACAAAAAGTCAACCCCGGGCTCACGCGTTCGGATTCCAAAAAATTTCGAAGATAGATATTAACCATGGCATCACGAACTCAAATACATAATTTATTTCCAATTTCATGCCCAAATTCGTGGTCAGCTTACATTTTTACCAATTCTATGTTTCTAACCAAAACCCCAAAATTTCTACTAATTTCCACGTAAAACTCCACACATATTTTATGTATTTTACTCACAATAAGTATAAATCACTTACCTAGTGATACTTGATGAAAATAGCCCTTCACAAAGCTCCCAAATCACCCAAGCCAAGAAAACATATGATAAAATAAGCCTAAGTCCTGAAATGAGACTTATAATCTGCCCATGCATCCTTCATCATGATCGCGGAAGCACCTTTGCAATCGCGAAGGCTAACGTTGTCCTTGCCCAGGCCTCCTTCTTCGCATCGCGAGCATCCTGTCATGTTCGGGAAGCACACTGCTGCCAACCCTTCGTGTTCGTGGAACCATTGCCGTGTTCGCGAAGGCCAAAGCCTACCATCCATTCCCTTCCTCTTCTTTCTTCGTGTACGCGTAGCCTGCTCCGCGTTTGCGAAGAGGAGCCAGGTCCTCCATCGTGTTCGCGAGGCCATCTTCGCATTCACGAAGTGCAACAGCTGCCCCCTCTAAAATTCCTTCTTCTCAATCGCGGGGCCTCCTGTGCGATCACGAAGCACACCAGCACCAGCAAAAATCTGCCAACTTTAAACATGTTTCAATTGGTCCGAAAATTCCCCGAGCTAGCCGGGACACTGTCCAATCATACCAACAAGTCCAAAAATATAACCTGTACTTACTCGAGGCCTAAAAATATTTAAAATAACATCATAACTAAGTACCCCAAATGAAATAATCAATCTTCCAAACTTCTATCTTCTATCAACTAACTCCGAACGCAACGAATCATACCTAGACAACTCGGAGTGGAACTAAATTTCACACACAAGTCCGATATGACAATACAAACCTATCCCCAGGCTTGGAATACCAAACGTGATCCAATATCACCAAAGTCCACTCCAAGTCAAACTTAGCAAACTACAAAACCTTCAAAATGCCAATTTACAACAATAAGCATCGAATCCCTCCCGGATCGCCCGAAACTCGATCCAGACCAACCCCCAAGTCCAAAATTTCCATATGAACCTATTGGAACCTTCAAATTTTGATTCCAAGGTCATTTATTTAAAGTGTTGATTTAAGTCAAACTTGGCCACCTTAGGCCACTATTTGGAACTAAGTATTTCGAATTTAACTCGAACCCTTCCAAAACCAAACCAACCATCCCCGCAAGTCATAAAATAGAAAACATACATACGTGAAATATTAAATAGGGGAATAGGGTTCTAGAAGACAAAACAATTGGTCGGGTCATTACAATCCATGAAGTTGACTTGTTTTAGAGAAGATTAAGAAAAAAGTTGGATGAGTACAAGGAAAAATAAAAGGACGGAATAAAAAGGGAAGAAATTATACCTTGGGAGTTGAATGAATCACATTATTTACGAGGATGATTGAAGAATGTAATTCTAATTGTTTCCTTTTGATGGGGCCAATCTGGTTTCTTCAGAAGGTTGATAACTTCGGGGACTTCAGCTACCACTTGCCGCATCTTTAATTTATTAGAAGGATCGACTTCATTTTTAGCAGAAGTGGCAGGATCCAAACCTGGAGTTATGGAGGTTGGTCATCATTAGCAAAGTCAATACGATGATCTCCATCATCGTGACCCCCGAATCTTTGGTCAAACAATTCTTCAACCAGTACTGAAATTGGTACCGAAGCTGGTTCAGCGATTTCTTCCTCCGAAATCAGCAACAGAGTATCTTCTGGTTTGTTAACTAAATGAAAAGAATGTTTTCTGAAGATTGAACTTGGGGACTACTCTGATCTTCCTCTGGAACTATCCGCCTCCTAGTTTGAGGCTTGTTGGGGCCAAACGCACACGCAACAAAATGAAAAAGTACGTTTAGTTTTGAAGAAGATGGTTGAAACTTTTATTATCTAAAATTACCACGAAAACTAAGAAGCAATCAATAGAACAAGATGCAAGTAAATCAAACAAACACTTAGGAGAAAAGTCAGATATCCCGGGGTTACAGAATTAGCGTCTTTTTTATTGTATTTTTCGGTTGATTTAACTACTCGATCTATCTGATTTATTGATTAACAGGGTTAATTATGCTCGCAAAGTTCTTTTGATGCTTTGCTCGTCTATTCAAGTCAACCTAATACAATACGTTTACGAATCAGAGTTAACAAGAATGCATATATATCTCTTGCAAAAATAACCAAGTAAGGCAATTAAAATATGTCTATCCTAATCATGAATCTATTTTCCGATACCCAAATTCAAGAACTTACTTTTTTAAATCTTATATGTAATCTATATTTTTCACTTTTGAGTTCAAATATAAATTGGTAGATAGTATTCTTCTGGTAGCTATACAGTAAAATAATTGAGTGCAAGATCGAATAAACAAATCAATATGATAGAATCATGTAATATCATTAACCATCAAACTACAATATTCAATAACAACCCATAACCTAGAACTGAGGGATTTTAGCCACTTATGTTCATAACAACAATTAAAATATTATTTTTAAACATAAAAGCTATGAATACGAGATGGAGGATGAAAGAATCAATAAAATCTGTGTTCTGTTGTGTTCCTGGGCCTTACTTGCCTTCAAATATTGTCTAATCCTTTACTAATCACATTTAGAAAGTATTTATAGGCTAGGGTCGAAGTCTCCAAGTCCAAAACTAAGTAGGAAATATTTAATTCGTAGATTGGGGCACACTGGGTGCCTGACCTCACGAGGCTTGGTCTGGAGCGCGCCTGGAACCTCGCGAGACTAGGCTGGTTGCGAGGTCCTCCTCGCCTGGATTCAGGCATTGCCTAGCCTAGTGCCTGGTTCTGGGATTCTCTCAATATTCGCCTTTTTATTCTCTTTTCACGTAGCTTCAACTTTCTTTTTGTGGAACCTTCATTCCTTTTCACATTCCAATGAACCTACACATAAAAATAGCTTAAGTAAGCTCAAACGTCACATATTAAAATTAAATACCAAAATATAAGGTAAGCAATGCACTACAAATATAAATTTATAACCAAACATCTAGGCTTCTTCACGAGAGAACTTTCTTCTTCTTCTTCTTCCTCTTCTTCAGAGGCAGGGACTTCTCTATCTTTCCTCTTTGAAGAGGACAAACTTAAAATGTGCCCCTGAGCTGTGTTGACATCAAGTCTGACAGCAGGAGCAAAAGTAGGGGGAACACCATGGACTCCAAACCCTGTATTCAAGAAAGATGTGTTTAAAAAAATGAAATGAATACAAAAACTAAACACGGAACTAAGTTTACCGTGAGTTTTTACTTTTCAACCAAATTTATTGGAAAGAAATTTCCAAATCCTTGGTCCATGGGATCATAAGATAGCATCAACGCTACCCATTCATGAAAAGTCCGGGAATTCACTACCAACCTCCATGGTTGCTACACAATAAACATATGGATAGGTTATAACTTTAATAAAAGGAAAGAAATTTGAAAATAGTGGTAGAAACTTACGTTTAAATTTTCACTTTTCGGGGAAAGGCATGTTCTCATATCCCACCAACTCACGGGTTGAAACAACCACGTACCTGCTGTACCTTTCTCTATCATGATGATCCCCGGGCCAACAATGACTCGCTTACTCCTGGTCGCGGGAGTAAAAATACCATCACGGAAAGCTTGGAGAGTACAAGTGGAGAAAGTGTTGAAATTCAAAGAGAGCAAAAACTAAATTTGACAATGGCATATTTGGCCAAATCACCGGATCTATTGCAAGTTCGAACCCGAGAGTAAAAGAGTAAGTGTAAATAAATGAATAACATTCATGGTGAGTAGTTATTCGACTGTTTTAATCGGGAGCTTCAATTGGGAAGTTAGATCTCCATCAACACTCTTTGCAAATAAGGAAAATATGGCCAGTTTTGACAAAGGATAAATAAAGATCAAGATGTCCATTACCTTCTCTCTTGTTCAAGTCATTGTTCCATACGGCACAATCAGCAATAAAAGACAATTCTTGGGGAACAATTTCAGAAACTAAACGTTCCACAAAAAGTTCATTGGTATCCTTTGCTTTGCCTTTAAAAGAAGATTTAAGAGTAGTAGATTCCTTAGTCCGAGAAGAAGAAGCGGATTTTGATGAACCCTTCCAATGGAAGGGGAAGTATGTAACGACCCGGCAGGTCATTTTGAGTATTATAACCTTGTTCCCCCATTCACTGCTCAATTTATACTTTACAGTTATTTTATGACTTACCGGGATAGGTGGTTCGGGTCCAGAAGGATTTCGGAGTGAAATGAGACACTTAGTCTCATAATTGAAAACTTAAGTTGAAAGAGTTAACCGGATATTGACTTATATGCAAACGATCTCGAATTTACATTTTTATTATTCCAATAGCTCTGTATGGTAATTTTGGACTTCGAAGTGTGGCCGAAAAATTATTTGGAGGTCCGTAGTGGAATTAGGCTTGAAATGGCGAAAGTCGAATTTTTGGGAAGTTTGACCAGGGGGTTGACTTTTTGATATCGGGGTCGAAATCCGATTCTGAAAATTAGAATACCTCTGTTATTTCATTTATAACTTGTGTACAAAATTTAAGGTCAATCGGACTTGATTTGTTAAGTTCCGGTGTCACTTGTAAAGATTTGAAATTTCAAAGTTTATAAGGCTTGAATTGGGGTATGATTCGTGATTTTAGCATTGTTTGAGGTGATTTGACGGTTCTACTAAGTTCGTATGATATTTTGGGACTTTATGGTATGTTTAGTTGAGGTCCTGGGGGGCTCAAGTGAGTTTCGGAGGTTAACGGATAATGTTTGGACTTGGCATGTTGGCTGAAGACTGCTGGTGTATTTTTCTGGTTTCCTTCTTCGCGTTCGCAAAGGGGAATTTGAGGCAGGCAAGATTTTCCCTTCGCGTTCGCGAGGGGGTCTCGTGTCCGCGAAGAGGATCTGGTGTTAAAGCTTCGCGTTTGCGAAGATGGTATTGCGTTCACGAAGAAAAGAAGGCAGTTGGGGATCCCGTGCATTTAGCCTTCGCGTTCGCGTGGGGGGTGTCGCGTTCGCGAAGTGAGGGGACAGCAAAGCTTCGCGTTCGCGAGCTTGTGTTGCTTTCGCGAAGGGTTAATTCTGGGCAGTGAGTTTGTGCTTCGCGAACGCGAGGCTCCTTCCGCGTTCGCGATGAAGGAATATCTGGGCAGAATTAAAAGTTCCAAAAGGGGGGTTTTGAATTCATAACATAAAATTGAATTGGGAGCTCGGTAGAAGGTGATTTTTGGAGATATTCTTGCGTGGGTGTTTGGGGTAAGTGATTCTTATCCAGTTTTGATTAATTTCCATGATTATGCCTTTCAATCCATCATTTAATGGGTGAATTAAGTTATAAATTATGGAAAACCCTCTCGGTTTAATTTGAAGATTTGAGGGTCGAGTTGAGGTCGAATGTTGGTAAAATTTATGTGGTTAAGCTCGTAGTTGAATGGATTTTCGGATTTTGTAACTTTTGTCAGGTTCCGATATGTGAGCCCCACGAGCAATTTTTGAGCTAAATTTCGGATTTTGTTGGATGTATTTTCTTATGGAATTAATTACAATAAATTTTATTGACTGAATCGAATTATTTGTGGCTAGATTCGAGGCGTTTGGAGGCTAATTCACGAGGAAAAGACATTGCAGAATAAAGAATTACACAGCTTGAGGTAAGTAACAATTCTAAATTTGGTCCTAAGGGTATGAAACCCTGGATTTTTGTATTATGTGATCGATTTTGAGGTGACGCACATGCTAGGTGACGGGCGCGTGGGCGTGCACCGTAGGAATTGTGACTTGGTCAAATTCCATGGAACTGTGTAGTTGAATAATCTGTTGTTATCTGTACATTCTACATTTAGTAGAGAAATTAAACCACGAATCATGTTTAGATTATGTGTTGGCACTGTAGGGACCCACATAGGTCGTGCACATGTTGAATTATCTACTAAATTGTTATTTTATACTCAGTCATAGTTTACTTATTTATTTTATCTCAGTCTCTTGCATCATATTATTTTTGTTTGGGCTGATTTACATGATCATTGAGAGCCTGAGAGACAGGAGAGTTTTATGACTGAGTGAGGCCGAGAGCCTGATTGTGAGATATTATACTTAGCAGGTGAGTTGTCCGTGCAATACGTGAGTTGTCCGTGCGGATCCATATATTATACTATAGCACGTGAGTTATTCGTGCAACACATGAGTTGTCCGTGCAGATCCAGATATTATACTATAACACGTGAGTTGTCCGGGCGGATTATAGCGCTTGGGCTGTAGGAGCCCCTCATGAGTCTGTACACACCCCCAGTGAGCGCAGGTACCTACTGAGTGCAATGATTAGTGATTGAAATGGTTGAGTGACTGTGGTCCTGAAAGGATGCATATGATTTCATTATTGTCGCACTTCAGCTGTCATATATCACTGTTTGGAATTTTTGAGAGATATTATCTTATGTTTCAGTTGAACTTGACATGAAATTACTGTTTTGGGCTTAAATGTTGAACTTGAGAGCATGCCTACATTATTATGTTGGAAATTACTGTAATTGGACTCAACTATGAAGCCCGTCACTACTTTCAGTTCCTTATTTATTATTATTACTTGCTGAGTTGGTTGTACTCATACTACACCCTGCACCTCGTGTGAAGATCCAGGTACCTCCGGACACGGCGGTTGCTAGTTGTTCGGAGTTTTATCTGTTGGAGATTATCGAGGTAGCTGCTTGGCGTCCGCAGACCTTGACTTTCTTTCCTTTCAGTTTTTGTATTGTTCTATATTTTTAGACAGTGTTTTTAGCAGTCAGACTTTGTTATCATTTAGATGCTCATGTACTCAGTGACACCGGACTTTGGGAGTGTTTATATTTGTACTTGTGAGATTTCTTTCGCTAAAATTAAATTATATGTTTTCAAATTTAAAAGATATGGTATTTTGTTGAGATTATCGGCTTGCCTAGTATTGAGATAGGCACCATCACGATAGGTGAGATTTTGGGTTGTTACAAGTTGGTATCAGAGCCTAGGTTACATAGGTCTCACGAGTCATGAGCAGGTTTAGTAGAGTCTTCTGGATCGGTACGGAAACGTCTGTACTTATCTTCGATCGGCTGCCGAACCCTTAGAAAAATTTCATTTTCTTGTATTCTATCGTGCGAACTTGTTGATTCCAAAAAACTAAAATTTTGTTATTCTATTCTCTCACAGATAGTGAGAACACGTACTACCGGATCGGATGGCCAGCCACTAGTGCCACCAGTTAGGGCCGCGAGAGGCCGGGGTCATGGTAGAGGTCGAGGTAGCGGTCGAGGTGTAGCTCGTACCATAGTGGGACCAACACCTGTAGTACCACCAGTTGCTCCAGCTCAGGCACCAGCTCTGCCCATTGAGATTCTAGGCCTTCAGGAGACCTTGGCCCAGATATTGATAGTTTGCGCTGGTCTTGCTCAGGTGGTTTCGGCTCAGGCCGCACCTGCCACTTCTCAGGCCAGGGGAGGTACACATACCCTTATTTCCCGTACTCCAGATCAGGTAGTACAGGGACTTCAGATACCGAGGGCACTAGCAGCTCAGCCAGTGGCAGCCGCTCAGGCCGCGGTAGTCCCTGTTATGGCAGATGATGAGCAGAGAAGACTTGAGAGATTTGGGAGGCTTCGACCTCCATCATTTAGCGGTGCTGAGTCAGAGGATGCTCGAGATTTTCTGGATAAGTGCCAGCGGATGCTTCGGACAGCGGGTATTCTGGAGACCAGTGGGGTCTCGTTTACTACTTTTCAGTTTTCTGGGGCTGCTTTCAGATGGTGGGAGGCATATGAGAGGCGCAGGTCGGTCGGTGCAGTGCCACTTATATGGCAGGAGTTCTCTATTCTCTTTTTGGAGAAGTTTGTGCCGCATTCTCATAGGGAGGAGCTGCGCAGACAGTTTGAGCAGCTTCGGCAAGATGGCATGTCTGTGACCCAGTACGAGATGAGGTTTTCTAAGTTGGCTCATCACGCAGTTTGGTTGGTTCTCACTGATAGGGAGAGGATTAGGAGGTTCATTGATGGCCTCACGTATCAGCTACGATTGCTTATCACTAGAGAGAGTGTATCTGGTGCCACTTTTGACGAGGTGGCTGACATTGCTCGACAGATAGAGGTGGTCTATAGCCAGGAGCGTGGTGACAGGGAGGCTAAGAGGCCTCGGGGTTTGGGTGGTTTGGGTGGGATACCTTCTGGGGGACAGTCCTACCACAGGAGGGGTCGTCCTCATAGGCCCGCTCAGATGACTCGTCTAGCTCATCATGGTGCATCAGCTAGCCACGGTTCTTCCAGTGCTCACTCATGCTAGTCTTCATTCATTGCACTACCAGCACAGAGTTCTCATCATGCCTCTTCTGCTCAGGCTTCTACAGGTAATCCTCGGGTTATCAGGAGCAGCAGTTCCGTCAGAGGAGGGGTTGTTTCGAGTGCGGAGAATTTGGTCATTACAAGAGAGATTGTGCTAGGCTGTTGAGTGGGCCTCCACAGCAGAGTTCTCGGCTGACGGCACCAGCAACAGCAGTTACGCCACCCACCCAGCTAGCTCGGGGTGGGGCTCAGTCAGCTAGGGGTCGCCCAAGAGGGGGAGGCCGATCAGGTGGTGGTCAGGACCGATTTTATGCTTTTCCTGCCAGGCCAGATGTTATTGCTTCAAATGCAGTGGTCACAGGTATTGTCTTAGTGTGCCACAGGGAAGCTTCTACATTATTTGACCCTGGTTCTACTTATTCGTATGTATCATCATACTTTACTCATTATCTGGATATTCCCCATGAGTCCGTAGTTTCACCTGGTCGTGTATCTACGCCGGTGGGCGATACTATTATTATGGACCGTGTATATCGGTCTTGTGTGGTAACAATTGGGGGAGTGGAGACTACAGTTGATCTCTTACTGCTCAATATAGTTGACCGTGTATATCGGTCTTGTGTGGTAACAATTGGGGGAGTGGAGACTACAGTTGATCTCTTACTGCTCAATATAGTTGATTTTGATGTAATTCTGGGTATGGATTGGTTGTCTCCATGTCATGCTATTCTGGACAGTCACGCAAAAACCGTAATGTTAGCAATACTGGGGTTGCCGAAGGTCGAATGGAGAGGTTCTCTAGATCATGTTCCCAGCAGGGTAATTTCTTATTTGAAGGACCAACGTATGGTTGGGAAAGGGTGTTTGTCATATTTGGCTTTTGTGAGAGATGTTGATGCAGATACTCCTACCATTGATTCAGTATCGGTAGTGAGAGACTTTTCGAATGTATTTCCTACAGACTTGCCGGGTATGCCACCCGACAGGGATATTGATTTCGGTATTGACTTGGTGTCGGGCACTCAGCCCATTTCTATTCCTCCATATCATATGGCACCAGCTGAGTTAAAAGCATTGAAAGAGGAACTTCTTAATAAGGGGTTTATTAGGCCTAGCGTGTCCCCTTGGGGTGCACCGGTTCTATTTGTGAAAAAGAAAGATAGTACTATGTGAATATGTATCGATTATAGGCAGTTGAACAAAGTTACAATCAAGAATAAGTATCCTTTGCCGCGTATTGATGATTTATTTGACCAACTTCAGGGAGCGAGGGTATTCTCCAAAATTGATTTGAGATCGGGGTATCACCAGTTGAAAATTCGGGATTCAGATATTCTAAAGACGGTATTCAGGACTCGTTATGGTCACTATGAATTTCTTGTGATGTCATTTGGGCTAACCAATGCCCCAACAGCATTTATGCACCTGATGAATAGCGTATTCCAGTTATATCTTAATTCATTAGTCATGGTATTTATTGATGATATCCTGGTGTACTCACGTAGTCAGGAGGAGCATGCACAACACTTGAGTATTGTATTGCAGAGGCTGAGAGAGGAGAAACTATATGCCAAATTCTCTAAATGTGAATTCTGGCTTAGTTCGGTGGTATTCTTGGGACACATACTGTCTAGTGAAGGAATTAAGGTGGATTCGAAGAAAATAGAGGCAGTTCAGAGTTGGCCCAGGCCATCACCAGCTACTGAGATTCGGAGTTTTCTCGGTTTGGCTGGTTATTATCGTCGCTTCATAGAGGGTTTCTCGTCTATTGCATTGCCTATGACTAAATGGACCTAGAAAGGTGTTCCGTTCAGGTGGTCAGATGAATGTGAAGAGAGCTTTCAGAAGCTCAAGACAACTTTGACTACAACTCCAGTATTGATGTTGCCTATAGGTTCAGGGTCTTATACTGTGTGTTGTGACGCATCGCGTATTGGTCTCGACGCAGTGCTTATGCAAGACGGTAGGGTGATTGCCTATGCGTCCAGACAGTTAAAGGTACATGAGAAAACTTATCCGGTCCACAACCTTGAGTTAGTAGCTATTGTTCATGCCTTGAAGATTTGGCGGCATTATTTGTACGGTATCCATTGTGAGATTTATACCGATCACCGGAGTCTACAACATATGTTTAAACAGAAGGATCTTAATTTGCGGCAGCGAAGGTGGTTAGAGTTGCTTAAGAATTATGATATCACCATTCTTTATCATTTCGGAAAGGCCAATGTGGTGGACGATGCCTTGAGTCGTAGGTCGGAGAGTTTGGGTAGCTTAGCATACTTACCGGTAGCAGAGAGGCCTTTAGCCTTGGATGTTCAGGCCTTGGCCAACCAGTTTATTAGATTGGATAATTCTGAGCCGAGTCGAGTTTTGGCTTGTGTGGTTTCTCGGTCTTCTTTATACGATTGCATCAGAGAGCACCAGTATGATGATCCTCATTTGCTTGTCCTTAAGGATACGGTTCAGCACAGTGATGCCAAGGAAGTCACTATTGGAGATGATAGTGTATTACGGATGTAGGGCAGGCTATGTGTGCCTAATGTAGATGGTTTGCGTGAGTTGATTCTCCAAGAAGCTCAGAGTTCGTGGTACTCCATTCATCCAGGTGCCGCGAAGATGTATCAAGATTTGAGTCAGCACTATTGGTGGAGACGAATGAAGAAAGATATAGTTGGGTTTGTAGCTCGATATTTAAATTGTCAACAGGTAAAGTACGAGCATCAGAGACCAGGAGGATTACTTCAGAGACTTGAAATTCCGGAGTGAAAATGGGAGCGTATTACCATGGATTTTGTAGTTGGGCTTCCACGGACTTTGAGGAAGTTTGATGTTATTTGGGTGATTGTGGATTGATTGACCAAGTCCGCACATTTTATTCCAGTTGGTACTACTTATTCTTTGGAATGGTTGGCTGAAATTTATATCCGCGAGATTGTTCGCCTACACGGTGTGCTAGTGTCCATCATTTAAGATCGAGGCACGCAGTTTACATCACAGTTTTGGAGAGCAGTGCAGCGAGAATTAGGTACACGGGTTCAGCTAAGTATAACATTTCACCCTCAGACGGACGGACAGTCCGAGCACACTATTTAGATATTGGAGGATATGTTACGCGCTTGTGTCATTGATTTTGGAGGTTCTTGGGATAAATTTATGCCACTCGCGAAGTTTGCTTACAATAACAGCAACTGGCCGAGCATTCAGATGGCTTCGTATGAGGCTTTATATGGGAGACGGTGTCGGTCTCCGGTGGGTTGGTTTGAGTCGGGTAAGACTAGACCATTGGGTACTGATTTGGTTCAGGATGCTTTGGAGAAGGTTAAATTGATTCAGGAGCGGCTTCGCACGGCGCAGTCTAGACAGAAGAGTTATGCTGACCGGAAGGTCCGTGATGTTGCTTACATGGTTGGGGAAAAGGTTCTGCTCAAGATTTCACCCATGAAGGGTTTGTTGAGGTTCGGGAAGAAGGGCAAGTTGATCCCTCAATATATTGGGCCTTTTGAAATATTTAAGAAAATTGGAGAGGTGGCTTATGAACTTGCTTTGCCACCTAGTCTATCAAGTGTTCATCTAGTATTCCATGTATCCATGCTCCAAAAGTATGTCGTGGATCCGTCTCATATTCAGGATTTCAGTACAGTGCAGATGGACGGTAATTTAACGTATGATGTGGAGGCGGTGGCCATTTTAGACCGACAGGATCGAAAGCTGAGGTCAAAGAACATAGCATCAGTGAAGGTACAGTGGAGAGACTAGCCAGTCGGAGAAGCTACTTGGGAGATTGAGCAGGAGATGCGGAACAAATATCCATACCTATTTGAGACTCCAGGTATGATTTTAAACCCGTTTGAGGACAACGTTTGTTTAAAGGGGGGAGAATGTAACGACCCGGTCGGTCGTTTTGAGTATTATGACCCCGTTCCCCTATTTACTAATCAATTTATGCTTTACAGTTATTTTATGACTTACCGGGTTAGGTGGTTCGGGTCCGGAAGGATTTCAGAGTGAAATGAGACACTTAGTCTCATAATTAAAAACTTAAGTTGAAAAAGTTAACCGGATATTGACTTATATGTAAACGACCTTGGATTTGAATTTTTATGATTTCAATAGCTCTGTATGATAATTTTGGACTTATGAGTATGTCCGGAAAATTATTTGGAGGTCCGTAGTGAAATTAGGCTTGAAATGGCGAAAGTCGAATTTTTGGACAGTTTGACCGGGGGTTGACTTTTAGATATCGGGGTCCGAATCCGATTTTGAAAATTGAAATACCTTTGTTATGTCATTTATGATTTGTGTGCACAATTTGAGATCAATCGGACTTGATTTGATAGGTTCCGGTATCGCTTGTAGAAATTTAAAATTTCAAAGTTCATTAGGCTTGAATTGGGGTATGATTCGTGGTTTTAGCATTGTTTGAGCTAATTTGAGGGTTCTACTAAGTTCGTATGATGTTTTGGGACTTGATGGTATATTTGGTTGAGGTCCTGGGGGCTCGGGTGAGTTTTGGGAGGTTAACATATCATTTTTGGACTTGGCATGTTGGCTGAAGACTGCTGGCGTTTTTTTCTGGTTTCCTTCTTTGCGTTCGCGAAGGGGAATTTGAGGAAGGCAAGATTTTCCCTTCGCGTTCGCGAGGGGGTCTCGCATTCGCGAAGAGGAGCCGGTGTTAAAGCTTCGCGTTTGCGAAGATGGTATCGCGTTCACGAAGAAGAGAAGGCAGCTGGGGATCCCGTGCGTTTGGCCTTCACGTTCGTGTGGGGGGTGTCGCGTTCGCGAAGTGAGGGGACAGTGAAGCTTCGCATTCGCGAACTTGTGTCGCATTCACGAAGGGTTAATTCTGGGCAGTCGAGTTAGTGCTTCGCAAACGCGAGGCTCCTTCCGCGTTCGCGATGAAGGCATATGTGGGCTGAAAATTGTGGAAAACCATCATGGTTTAATTTGAAGATTTGAGGGTCGAGTTGAGGTCGGATTTTGGTAAAATTGATATGGTTAGACTCGTGGTTGAATGGGCTTTCGGATTTTGTCACTTTTGTCAGGTTCTGAGATATGGGCCCCACAGGCGATGTTTGAGCTAAATTTCGGATTTTATTGGAAAATTAGTATTTTCTTATGGAATTAATTACAATAAATTTTATTGACTGAATCGAATTATTTGTGGCTAGATTCGAGGCGTTTGGAGGCTAATTTACGAGGAAAAGACATTGCAGAATAAAGAATTACACAGCTTGAGGTAAGTAACAATTCTAAATTTGGTCCTAAGGGTATGAAACCCTGGATTTTTGTATTATGTGATCGGTTTTGAGGTGACTCACATGCTAGGTGACGGGCATGTGGGCATACACCGTAAAAATTATGACTTGGTCAAATTTCATGGAACTGTGTAGTTGAATAATCTATTATTATCTGTACATTCTCCATTTAGTAAAGAAATTGAACCACAAATCATATTTAGATTATATGTTGGCACTGTAGGGACTCACATAGGTCGTGCACATATTGAATTATCTACTAAATTATTGTTTTGTACTCAGTCGCAGTTTACTTGTTTATTTTATCTCAGTCTCTATTGTTTATTATTGATGCATCATATTATTGTTGTTTTGGCTGATTTGCATGATCATTGAGAGCCCGAGAGACTGGAGAGATTTATGACAGAGTGAAGCCGAGAGCCTGATTGTGAGATATTATACTATAGCACGTGAGTTGTCCATACAGCACGTGAGTTGTCCGTGCGGATCCAAATATTATACTATAGCACGTGAGTTGTCCGTGTAACACATGAGTTGTCCGTGCGGATCTAGATATTGATACTATAGCACGTTAGTTGTCCGTGCGGGTCCAGATATTGATACCATAGCATGTGAGTTGTCCGTGCAGCACGTGAGTTGTCCGTGTGGATTATAGCGCTTGGGCTGTAGGAGCCCCTCCGGAGTCTGTACACACCCCTAGTGAGCGCAAGTACCTACTGAGTGCGAGTGATGATGCTGAATAAATGAAATGGCTGAGTGACTGTGGTCCTGAGAAGATGCATATGATTTCAATATTGTTGCACTTCAGCTTTCATATATCACTGTTTGAAAATTTTTGAGAGATATTATCTTTTGTTTCAGTTGAACTTGACATGAAATTAATGTTTTGGGCTTAAATGTTGAACTTGAAAGCATGCCTACATTATTATGTTGGAAATTACTGTAATTGGACTCAACTATGAAGTTCGTCACTACTTTCAGTTCCTTATTTATTATCGTTACTTGCTGAGTTGGCTGTACTCATACTACACACTGCACCTCGTGTGCAGATCCAGGTACCTCCGGACACGGTGGTTGCTAGTTTTTCGGAGTTTTATCTGTTGGAGATTATCGAGATAGCTGCTTGGCGTCCGCAGACCTTGACTTTCTTTCCTTTCAGTTTTTGTACTGTTCTATATTTTCAGACAGTGTTTTTAGCAGTCAGACTTTGTTATCATTTAGATGCTCATGTACTCAGTGACACCAGATTTTGAGAGTGTTTATATTTGTACTTGTGAGATTTCTTTCGCTGAAATTAAATATTATGTTTTTAAATTAAAAAGATATGGTATTTTATTGAGATTGTCGGCTTGCCTAGGATTGAGATAGGTGACATCACGACAGGTGAGATTTTGGGTCGTGACAAAGTATTTCTGTTTGTCATGGAACCAAGGCTACGAAGCCTTTCACTACCTCTTCTATTCCTAATCGTAGCCAACGTAGAGGGAAGATCATCGACTATAATAGCACGACGAGGTGAAACAGCTAAAGTAGTAAAAGTAGACGATTTGGAGGCACGTTGAAAACAAGAAGGAAAAAAATTAGCAGAGCAAGGGAAAGAATGTTTTAGAATAAGACAAAGACGTGAAGAAGTAGGAAGAAAGTTTTGACTGCTTGCAGTTCCGTATTTATAAGGGAAAGATACGTCATCATGAATTATCATCATGGAACTGTCATATCAAATTGGCAGAACCGTTTGTGCCTAGAACACCGCAGTCAACTTCAGAACTAATTGCAACAAGACATGTGTCTCGAGCATTAAATAGAAGGAGCACGTGTCTTTTTACTTCTGCAGCACGTCATAATAATCTCGGGAAAAGGCGGCAAAATATTCATACTATAAATAAACTCTCCACTTCTCGAATATTCAGTTGATAACATTCGAAAGTGAGGGGACTATCTGTATTAGTGAAAAATAAACTCGCCAGGTGGACTTATTTCGTGAGACATGTGTCATTGGAGTTATTACGACAAAGAAGAATGACATGTACATGAGATGTGAGCAACAGTCTCGAGATTGCTAGCACAAATACCGTGCCTATCTGCCTCAAGGTTAAATATAAGAGAATAACTACGGGGCTGGTTAAGGTCATTAATAGCTACGAATATGGAAAGAATCAATGAATCCCTGATTATACGCAACTTGCTATTTTAGCTTCAACTGCTACAAATCAACCACATAACAGCCAATCAATATAATAAATGGCAGTAATGGGCAGGAGTTAAACGAGGCACACAGTTAAGAATAGTAGCACTATATAAACTCCCTTCCATATCTTGTATCCCATCAAAAAACTGCTAAGTCATTCTCTCAATTACATACCTCTATTATTGGAAAATTATCATTTTCATACGGAAGAAAGGTTGCAATTATCAACAAGATTTCTATTTTTTTTATTCTCTCAATTTATTTTATTATTATTTCTTCCTTTTTTCACATTGATTATATTTGAAAAAGTGAGTAAATCGATTGTTAGAAACCCGAATTATTTATTTTATTGCTTTGACTTCCAAAAACTTTTGTTTGGGTTAAACAAGCACTTCCTCATAATAACTATTGTTAGTTAATTAGTTTGCAAAATTAGAAGT
Source organism: Nicotiana otophora (assembly GCA_000715115.1). Taxonomy (NCBI): domain Eukaryota; kingdom Viridiplantae; phylum Streptophyta; class Magnoliopsida; order Solanales; family Solanaceae; genus Nicotiana; species Nicotiana otophora. Next base: position 252,307 of record AWOL01S0015768.1, on the reverse strand, counting down.
ATGGGTAGTTACCAAGGGAAAAAGTAAGGAATCCTAATTAGTCAATCTCCAGTGCTCAACATTAACCAAGATAACGTGTACTGCACTAATGACATACTACATAACGTTTCATATTTATCATTAGCCGATATTTCAGAGTTAATTTCAAATAGGAGATCACTCAACTTGTAATAGAATTATGATATAGTTTTTAAAATATATTATTTTAAAGTAAAAGAGCTTCATTCCCAAGTAATTTAGAATGAGACCCAAAATCTATTAGAGTCAAGACTAGCTAAAGAAAGACAAGCTTACGTTCATTGTCAAACAAACTTCCCTTCAACCTTCTCCGTTCTCAAATAGAAAAAGGTTGGCTTTGTCCCAAATATATATAGTTGGCTTCCTTTAGATCCTAAGTCACCTCTAACTGCCGTTACTTGCTAGCTATTGCCCATGCATCAATTGCCTTATGTTTAAACTATGTGGACAGTTGAAAAATACACACACTAACTATCAAAATCCAAAATCTCCACCAATATCGTGATGGCACCTAACCCAATCCGACATGTAAGACAAATTGTATTAGTTACTACTACGATAAGAAATTATTAATATTATAAATAAAATTGCAAAAGAGTTTAATACAACTGTCCAAAGGACTGCTAGTACAAGTCATGAGCCACTATGATTTAGATTTACAAAGCTGGTGAAATGGACAAATACAATATCTATTTGAAAATTATATTAGAAATGAAATCCTAAGCCACCATGAATGAAAGGGTAGCATGAATCTGGTCTGCTGGTATATCACCAATGCAAAGCTCCGTCTTCATAGCTACTCAGCTTCGAATATGCACGCAAGGTGTAAAAGTGTAGTATGAGTACAATCGACTTCATATACTCAGTAAGAATCTTGACTTACCTTATAGAAGTAGTGACGAGGTTTTTAATCCGAAAGATACTTACCAGTCAAATAACTTATGCAATATATCAAAGTCTGGCAACAGAAACTATAGCAGAAAACAATAACTATAATCTCATTAGAACAAGTGATAACAATTTAATAAAAGTAAAGTCTCAGCCTCAACAACAAGTCATTAAATAGAATTCCACATATGTGGCACCTCGTACCCTCATTATCGATCACCCTCGCACAACAAAGACCTCGTGTCACAACATATGTCACGTTCGCACGGCAAGGACCTCATGCCACAATATAAATCACACTTGCACGGTAAAGACCTCGTACCAAATTATAATCTGATTTTGTATCAATTGCCAAATAACACATTCAAAAGAACTTTTCAAGAATCAAATATAATAATGCATAATAACAACTTTCTTTTTACTTCAATCTGTCACACTACTAACAACTCAACAAAATACGAGATAACAACTCCATGTAAGTAAATCCGTCTTGGCAACCAAATCATCAAGTAATAACAGAGACATAGATTAGCATATTAGAAATGATGCAATAAATCATGTAAAAATGCATGACACACATAAAGAAGTCATAAGCACATATAAGAATGCCCCTCTTGTACCACCACACAAATTTAATCAATAAAAATTCCCCCAGACTATCACATAACATCTCACAATGCCACCTTTATTTCACTGCGTATGCAAAAATAAAGTAATGGCTCGCATTATCCCACCACACGCGTATTAACAAATCATCCCACCTTGTCTCGCCAAATGTGCAAACCCGATATTGCCATGTCTCGCCATATGTGCAATATCGACAATAATAATAACACGACAGAAACCTCGTGCCAATATTTAACAATCCGCCCAATATGTCCACATATACCACAATCACAACAATACAAAATAACACCTCATCATCAAGAAGCATACCCTCATGATTAATAAAGTGCACAAGGACATAATCAACAAAAATGCGGATGAGGTTCAACATATAAAATATGACTACGGCAAAATCAGATATAGAAACCAAGTTTAAGTAGTCATACAAAGGGTCACATATATGTCACAGAGTGCACATGTCCCAATCAAGGCTCAACACTAGAACAAGTGGGAATGTGTGCTCATAACATTCGAGTATCTACCTCCGAGGCAAGATTAGCATAACTCTCAAGATTTGCTCATCATATTCAATATAAAGTTCCAATAGCCTCAATATTTCTCTAGCGTGGTTAATTGTGCTCACATAGTCAATTAATGGAATAATACATAGAATCAAGTAAAACACACAATCAGATAAAGAATAGAGTAAGCTAGAATCTACTCTGAACATGAATACCCATGGAACATGTATATACGCTCGTCACCTCATATATACATCACCCTCGCATGTAGCAAACAATATCAATTAGTAGGAAAAATTTCCTTAATCAAAGTTAGACAAGACATTTACCTCAAACAAGCCAAATTAATACTCTAAAAACACCTTCCCGCACGAATCAACCTCTGAATGGCTCGAATCTAGACAAAAATAGCTCAATAACATCAAATAATTCCATAAGAATCAAAGCCAAACGATAAAGGTCAAATCAAATACTCAAAGTCAACCAAAAGGTTAACCGGGATCCACACCTCGGAACCCGACAAAACTCACGAATTTTGACAACCAATTCGAATACGAGTCCAACCATACAAGATTCATATGACATAACAAACCTATTCTAACTCACGAAACAACAATCTGAACGCGATAACACCGAAGTCAACTCCCGGTCAAACCTATAAACTTTTCAAACCTACAAATTATCAATTTTTGCCAAATAGTGTCAAATCAGCCTAAGAACCTCCAAATCAAAATTCAAACATGTACCTAAGTCAAAAATAACCATACGAACCTATTTGAATCATCAAAACACGAATCTAAGACTGTTTACAAAAAAGTCAAACCTTGATCAACTCTTCAACTTAAAGCTTCCAAATAGAGAATTACTTTTCCGAATCATTCCCGAACTTCTCGAAAATCAGAACCAACCATGCACACAAGTCGTAATAGTCACGACCTAAATCCCAACCTGTCATGATGGCACCTATCACACTAATAGGCAAGCCGACAATCACATAATAACTATGCATTTGGAGTTAAATCATAATTTAATAAGTTCAATAATGGAAAGTCTCATAAATAACTGATAAAAACAATTGTATCTCTACTACAACCATCCCAAAATCCTAGTGTCACCGAGTACATGAGCTACTAAGTGTCAACATAGTCTAAATCTCTAGTATAATTGTCTGAAAAATAGAGCAGTACTGAATAAAATGAAAGGGAAGGAGAGTCGAGGTATGTAGGCGTCATAGTAATTACCTCAATGTCTCCGGGCAAATACTGGCACCGAATCTAGCAATCACCGCATCCAGATGTACCTGGATCTGCACACGAAGTGCAGAGTATAGTATGAGTACAACCGACCCAATGTACTCAATAAGTAACATGATTAACCTTGGGCTGAAAGCAATGATGAGCTCGGAAAGATACAGTCATAACCAAAATAATAACAACACAAGTATAACAAGAAAATGACAATAATAACTCATAGAAAGCTTCCATATTCAGCTCGTTCACAGTACAAAAATTTAGACATGCTTTCAAGTTCAATAATTTATCCCAACACTGATAAAATATGCCAATTATAGCTAGCATGAAGAATGTTACATCTCTATGCCAATATATCAAATATAAATGTCAAATATAATGTATCAGAGTGATAATCACACTTTCAGAATACTCAATCTGTCTAAGTCAAATTCCTACTCATCACACATAATAACTCATCACTGTACGGGTGCTTGGCACTAATGCCCCTCAACAAAGCACGTATATATAAATTATTGTGCTTGCGCTCACTGCTGGTATGTCAGACTCCGGAGGAGCGGATCCTTCCCAAGCGCTAATATAAAGCCTATAAGTCCTACTGCGACGTGCAACCCGATTCACAATAATGAATAAGCTAATATGGCATGCTGCCGCGTGCAGCCCGATCCATAATAATAATAATAATAATAATAATAGATATAACGCCAATATGACCTGCTGCGGCGTACATCCCGATCCATAATATATATATATATATATATATATATATATATATATA
>AWOL01S0015768.1:218586-240120 GCA_000715115.1 Nicotiana otophora | reverse complement strand
GCGGCGCTGATGGCATTGGCCAGCCGCTGGGCGCTGGCATTGATTATCGGTGGGGCGACAGAGGCGCATGCTCGCTTGTCACTTGGCGCTGCCGAGACCACGGGGCCGACCGTGGCGCTAGGCGTTGGGAGGCTTGCCGGGACGCCACGGGGCGCGTCCAAGGAGTCATGGGTCGATGATGGAAAGCAGCCCATGACAGTATGTATGCGAGTGTGCCTTATACTAAGTTTGTACTCGTTCTCACGAAACAAAAATAAGCACTAATACTCTATATGTACCGACTTAAAATTCTACATATGCACACCCTGTGAAATGTAGTTTTGAAGTAATTAATACAAAGATAATTACGTGTATGGTACAATCGAGTTGTACAATCGAATTGTCATTGCTATATAACTATAACCACGAGGGGCTTGTGATAATAATTTGGCGGATCAACTCTTGATAATAAATATACTCTATCAATTACAAATAATAATGAAAAGTTTACAGTGGTGAAGTCCCAATACACGTATGAGGTCCCTAAAATTAAAAACAGAATATTATAAACACTAAATAATATGCGTTTGTAAATTTATGCTCTTTTATTTTAAAATAATAGGTTTTAATGAAATGGTTGTATTTCTCATTGAAGTTGGCCGTAAAATAGCAAGAATAATATTGTATACACTAAAGTGAAATTTTAGTGATTTTCTGGTTACAAAAACAAGTTTGATAATTTACTGCAATTATACTATAAATTAAGTGTCCTTTTGTAAATTAACGCAGACATTCCAAGTCTATATAAGAGTTTGTCCTTGTTTAAATAAATCAATATAAGGAGGGTATTTAGTATTGTAATCAAATTGGCAGAAAAGACCGAAAGTTATATTTCAAAATGTAAATGTGTTCATGATTGTACCCTGAATCTCATCATGTAACGTAGGCCAATTTTTCATATTGTCCCCAATACTCTTTCTACAAAAAGTTCGCGGGGAGTGTGAAGAGCTAAGCTACTAATATCATGGTGGAGGTTAGAGTTTGACTTCTTTCTCCTAAGTGTAGGACAACTTACATCAACTCCTCCAATTGATTAAAATATAGGAAAATACTAATGTGTTAAAGTAAAGTTTGGTTCGGGACGGAGTAATTAATTCAAATATCAGAAGATAAGTCATATAAAATATATTAGATCTGACAAGTCAATCCGTAAATATAACATAATGTCGTAAGTTAATCATTAACTTTTCTAGAATAATATGGTAAAGTTAGAGAAAAAGAAAAATACCATCACATGGATCATCATGTAAATTTGATTATTTGAAGAGTTAAAAAACTTCTTTATTAACTCAATAATAAAAGCATGAGTTAGTCGAAGGAAACTTTACCCCTAATCATAACTCTATATTAAAGGGGTCTGTTTCATTTCAAATCAATCAATATATTGAAAAGTAAATCTATTAATTCAAGCTTCTAAAATCAGTTTATTTTGAGAATTACTTTTTCAAAAGGTACTTTAAGTAAAAAAATAATTTGTATTTGGCTAATTAATTCGAAAAATACTTTTGAGCATTAATTGGTGTTGCCAAGCTTTTAAGTGTATTTTTCTCAAAAATACTTTTTTTTAAAAATACTATTCTTAAGAAGCTACTTTTTTTTTTGTTTCTACTCCTACTCAAAAATATATTTTTTTCTTCTAAAAGTTTGGTCAAATATCTCAATTTTAGAAAAAAAAAAATATTTTTGACCAAACAAAGCACTTTTGGCCAAATATGCTAGGAATCTCAGTCATTTTTCAAGATATAAATAGAACAAATCTCATTCTTTTAATTTGAGATAAAATGTGTTTTTTTTCATTGTTTGTATTAAGATTCTTTTGTAGAAATGACACCAGGTGGCCAATCTAAAAGGCTGTTATTTTTAGTGCGTCCTGAATTATAGTTTGTCAATTTAATTTTATAGGACATTTTTGTCCTGAGATGTCCTATAAAATTTTTGGTTTAAAATTTCAGAACAAAATAAGTATTGATAAATTCCTAAATAGCACCGTTAAGAATGACTCTAGGTGCTCTTGGGCCAATGCTTTTCCCCTCCTTTCTCCAAATTTCCTTCTTCCAAAGTCCGTTAGTTTGAGAAGCCCGAGGCAATCTTCTCATAACAGTAAAAATAACAACTGGCACTTTACGACGTCGTTAAGTCAACCAAAATTGCAATCTTCACGTGATTTGCACAACTCCAAAATCCAAGATCCACACACCACCATCGTCTTCTTCAACAACTTCAACTCTAATCATATCGAAACACAACTCAAGAAACCCAACAAAAATCCCCTTCTTCGTTAGGTAATTATTCTTCTACTCACATCATATGGTTTTTTTATAACCATCTGTAGTCCATTTTTCTAGGTTTTCTTATCATTTTCTTGTCTGACATCACACTTTTTTTTATTGAACTCTAATTGAAACATTTGAAAATAATATCTAAATTGGTATCAGGAAATATTGATTCTTTTTCACTTTTCTGAAAAATTATAGATGTGGGTACCAAAAAAAGATTGATTCTTCCTCACTCTTTTTCACCTTTTTAGAAATATATTGATATTGGGTACCAATAAAGATTGAATCTCTTTTGCTTTTCCAGAGACCCTTTTGTTTCTTGAAGGAAAAATACAAGGTGTATTGGCGAGATTTGGGGCATGCAATGCCAGAAAATAATGATGCAGAGCAGGTCAGAGATGGTTCCACATCTGATGAAAATGTTGAGCTTAGTGCTGGTTCAGGTGTAGTTGTAGATGGAGGGGAAGTTTCAGTTTCTGTAGAACCAGCTGCTCATAATCAGGTCTTACTTTGCCTATCTTGATTTTTTTATCTCGATGTTTTATGTGTCGGTGCATTTTATGTGTGCATGGCCTTACTGTTGTTTTCTAGAGTTCTTCATGTACTGAATATAGCTTCCAAAAACTTATCATGCTTATAAACTTTTATACCTTGTTACATGGACTTCATTAGTTATGGTGTTGTAAAGAGTGGGTGCTTTGACCCTTGTGGTTTCATTGGAGGAAGCACAGTAGTGGCTGTTCATGAATTTCTCAGGTCGTTTTATTGAAAATTATTTGCAATATTAGATGGAAATGGGTTCTTAATTGAATTATATGTGTTTACTTCATATATGTTAGAAAATACTTAGTGGAGAATGTGAAATCATTCAACTTCTAAATATTGAGGTAAAGGCATGCATGCTAACACTTTAGGGTCCTATTTGCTTGCCTGGAATTTGGCTCTTAATAAAAATCTTGTTTGCTTCTTCTGTTTTGGAACATTTGATTATTGTCTATCATTTTCATATTTGTTCCGATTATGTTTTAGTACCTTCATAGCTCATGTGTTAGTCTTGTAAATAATATCTTTAGAGCTTATTTCTTGGACAAACTCTTTGCAGGTGGATGCTACGGATCTAAATCGTGGGGGATCAGTGACTGCAGCAGAGTATGTAGAGAATGATACAAAAGATATAAGAATGGCAGAAGATGGGGGAAGGGAGGACATGTTTGTTGATTGCCCTGATGTCATCGAAGGTCCTGAAACTCCGCGATATGTAGAGGAGAGCAATGATGCACAGGATAGTCGACTGGAAGGATTGAGCAATGGATCACATGATCAAGATTTGAAAGCTGAAGTAGAGCACTTGCGCAAAATGCTAAGTGATAGTGTTGCTGAAAAAGATCGGATTGCTCGAGAAGCTGAGGTTGGTTTTAATTGAGGTAGTTTTACATAAATACTGCTATATTCAGGGATATTTTATCTGATCACCTCTGGCTTTATGTGTAGGAAGAAAGAGCAGCATGTATGTGCGAACTCACTCGCCTAAATGATCAACTTAAGGATCTGATTGGTAGTCGGTCACTGCTAAATAAAGATGATAATGTGTTAGTTGAGAATCTTCACCAAAGTGAAGCAGGAGTCAGGGATTTGGCCTCTGGTGCCTCATTGCATGAGGTGGTAACAGATGTCTCCAAGTTTCTTAAAGAAGCTCTGGATGAGCGTGTTCAGACTGAGAGCAGAATCAGAGAACTTAATGACATCATACATATGAAGAATCAAGAAATTGATGTCCTCAATTCAAAGGTTTCTGAGTGTTCAATGTCACGTGATGTTGCTCTTTCTCAATTAAATTCAGAACAAGAAAATTCTGACGTTCAACTTGAGAAGGAGCATCATATGACAGTGATTGCTAATGAGATCTTAGCATCTCTTGCTTCAGCAGTTCCTCAAGAAGAAATCTCTGATGAATCAGTTACAGGAAAAATGTATCATGTCCAGAATACAATCTCATTTTTAGTTGAGAAGTATAATGTTTTCCTTTCTGAAGTCTACCAACTTAGACAGAGTTTAACTGAAGTTGCACCAGACCACAGTATGCAGGATGAAGTGGGGGTGTTGGTTGCTGCACATGATGTATTGGCTGAATTTAGAACAAGAGAAGTGAATCTAAACCAACATTTGAGCTTTTTAAGTGATGAAAATGGAAAGCTGTCCGAGGAACTTAATAAGCATAAATTGATGGTTGAGAATGCAAATGCTGAAATTACAAAGCTGAATGCTGAAATTGAGCAGGAGAGAACAAGGTATGCTAACACGAAAGAGAAGCTTAGCTTGGCTGTGACAAAAGGAAAGGCATTAGTTCAGCAGCGTGATGCTCTGAAGAAGTCACTGTCTGAGAAAACTAGTGAACTGGAGAGATATCAAATTGAGTTGCAAGAGAAGTCGAATAGTCTTGAGGCTGCTGAACAAACCAAGGATTTACTGGTAAGAAGTGAAAATTTAGCTGCGTCACTGCAGGAAGCTCTCATTCAAAAGGAGATGATACTTCAAAAATGTGAAGAAATATTGTCCAAGGCCGCTGGAAACGAGCAATTTCAGTCAACAGATACCATTCAGAAAGTCCAGTGGCTTGCAGATGAGATGAATGCATTAAATGAGACATCTCTGCAACTCCAAAGAGTGATAGATTCCCTGTCATCATTTGATTTTCCCCAGTCCGTACAATCAAATAGACCCGATGCACAGGTTGCTTGGCTCCTGGAATTATTTTATCTGGCTAAAGAAGAAGTAATAAAGTTACATGAGCAGATGATAGCAGCAAATGAGGCAGCAAATAATGAGATTGGTCATCTTACTGCTTCTCTTGTGGTAGAAGCACAGGATAGGAGCTACCTTCAAGAGGAATTGGAGGATTTAAAGCATAAATATGCAGTGCTTGTCCAGAAAGAGCAACAGGCTTCAACGGATAAGTATCAAATCATCAATATGCTGCTAGAGGCATCTAAAATCAACACACACGACCAAGAATTGGTATGTCAAAGCCAATCTGACATGACTTTACTCATTACGAAATGCATAGAGAATATAAAAGAAGAAAGTAGTGCCTCTCTTGAATTCTATAAGCATCAGGTCGAGTCCTTTGAACAGATCCAGAGTAATTTGTACCTCAGGGATCTGGAATTGAGGCTACATGGTCAAATACTCACAGAAGAGATGCCAGATAAAGCAGAGTTGAATAGATTGTCAAACCATTCGGTCAAGGTTACCGAGGAGCTTTCCGCTTTAAAGGAAGAAAAGGAATCTCTGGAGAGGAATCTCGAACAATACGAGGAGAAAGTTGCATTACTTAGGGAAAAGTTATCTATGGCAGTTAAAAAAGGCAAGGGGCTTGTTCAAGAACGAGAAAAATTGAAAGGAGCATTGGATGAGAAGAGTGCTGAAATAGAGAAGCTCAAATCAGATTTACATCTGCAAGAATCTGTATCTGATGACCACAAGTTGCAGATTGATAAGCTCTCAGCTGAGGTGGACCGTATCCCTCAACTAGAGACTGATCTTGTGGCTATGAAGAATCAAAGAGATCAGCTAGAGCAGTTCTTAGTTGAAAGCAATAACATGCTTCAGAAGGTTATCGAGTCACTTGATGGTATTGTTCTTCCAGCTGATTTGGGTTTTCAAGACCCCGTAGAAAAGGTCAAATGGCTTTCAGGATACTTAAGTGAGAGCCAAACTGCAAAGGTAGAGGTGGAGCAAGAGTTGGGGAGAGTAAAAGATGAAGCCAGTTCTTTAGCCAACAAATTGTTGGAGGTCGAGACAACCATTAAATCCCTAGAGGATGCATTATTTGCTGCAGACAACAACATCTCTCAACTCCTGGAGGACAAAAATGAGCTAGAAGCTGCTAAAGCATCAGTTGAAAAAGAATTAGAGAAAGCAATAGCAGAAGCTTCTTCTAAAACTGTGGAGTTTGCAAATGTGTCCGCAGATAGAAAATCCATCGAGGATGCTTTGTCCCTGGCAGAGAGGAATGTTTTGGTAATAAAGAATGAGAAAGAAGAAGCTTTACTTGGTAAGGATGCTGCTGAGTCTGAGCTGCAGAAAATCAAGGAGGAATTCACTTTCCATACCAACAAACTAAAGGTGGCGGATGAAACTATACAATCCCTTGAAGAGGCACTGGCTCAGGCAGAAAAAAACATATCTCTGCTTACTGAGGAAAATAACAGGGTAAAAGTTGGTAGAGCTGATTTAGAGAACGAGATAAAAAATCTCAAAGGCGAAGCTGATTTCCAAAACAGCAAGCTAAGTGATGCTTTCATGACTATAAAATCACTAGAAGATGCTTTATTGAATTCAGAAAACAAAATTTCCAATCTTGTTAATGAAAAGAAGAATGCAGAAGAGGAACTTTTAGTTCTGACTTCCAAATTAGATGCCTGCATGCAAGAGTTGGCTGGATCACAGGGCAGCGTAGAAACTAATGTTCTGGAGCTCTCTACCCTTCTTAGCCGACTTCAGTTACTTCTGAAAGATGAGGCTTTGTTTTTCTCTCTCCGACAAGCTTTCAAGAAAAAGTTTGAGAGCCTAAAAGACATGGATCTTCTTCTTAAAGAAATTTGGGATTCTTTTCCTGAAATAGATTCCGGAATGCTGCCAGATTCTCCTGTAAGGGTAATCATGTGATATCATCATCGCACCTTCTTCTTCCTCTTCTTTCTTCCCTTGTTCTTGCTTTTCTCTTTGAAATATGATAAGGTGGTCTGCATATTCTAGATGTAACTTCTCTTACCTATCTGCTATGTTGTTTTTGTAGGATGACACATCTTTCTCAACTCCTTCAGTATCTGTTGTTAATGATGGTCTAATCGAGGAAGTAGCCAATGGTGAAGCAAATGCAATTGATGGTGACATCACATTGCATCTCGGGAAAACTGTGGATGGATTCCAATTGAGAAACAAGATTCTTGCTGAGAACATTGGATGCTACTCGCAATTGATGGATGATTCGATCAGAACAATACTTAAAAAGCTACAGTTGACAAAAAGAAAAGCTCTACCCATGATTGAACTCACAGAATCTCTTAAGCAAAAGGTCAGAGATGCAGAAGTTGGTCGGCAAGCGCAGGAAAATACTATACAATTGTTGGAAAGGGATCTTGAAGTTCTACTTTCTGCTTGTAATGATGCAACTAATGAACTGGCTTTAACTCAAAATAGATTAACTGAACTTTGCTCCAACTTTGACCTGGAAAAGACCTCACCCGAACAATTAGGAAATTTTGGTGAAGATGCTGTAGCACATCATCAGTTGGCGCTTGATAGCAGTGAATCCGCAAAGACCGCTGAGAAGCTGCTATTGGCGGCTAGACACAGTCAACATCTTACTGAACAGTTCAAAACTGTAGTGGATGTGATGGTTGGTACAATTAAAGATTTGCAGGTTAAATTGGAAGAAAGCAATAATACTTGTGTGAAAGTCTTGGAAGAAAAGGAGATTCACCAAGAGAGGATCTCCCAACTGGAGACTAATCTAGAAGCGTCAAATGATCTTTGCAATGAGATGAAGCTTAAGTTAGAGGATTATCAGGCAAAAGAGGATAATATCAGGGAGAAAGAAGCTGAAGTTTTGTCTCTTAATTCTAAAGCTTCACTGAAATTTCAAGGTACAAACTTTGTTTACTATGTTATAACTTTGTTTTCTTAAATTATGAAAATATTGGCCGTGGCTATAGTAGCTTACTGTCTTCTATTGGCCTGCTTTTATACCATTCTTTCAGAGGCTGAAGATTCAACCCTCTCTGCATCTCATATGAAATCTCTTTTTGATAAAATAAATGGGATGGAAACACTCATGGGGTCTGATGTGGGAGATGCAGAGGCCTATGATTCACCTGATGTCAGGAAGCTCTTTTATGTAGTTGATACTTTCCCCAGATTGCAGCTCCAGGTGAGCTCACTGTCTCCTGAGAATAAAGAATTAAAGTCAAGCCTTGAGAAACAGACGCTGCAAATTGAGCATTTGAAGGAAGAAGTTGAAGAGCACATTAGAGATGAGGAGGACTATGGAAAGATGAAGAATGAGTTGTTAGAACTCACAATTGGTCTGGAAAATATGATACAGAAACTGGGAAGCAATAGTTTGGTTGGTCTCCGGAAAGAGACTCCGGTGACAGGGTTGTTACCAGTGCTTGATAAGCTGATTGTTGCCAAAGTTTTGGAATCTGAAAATTTGAAAGCCAAAACAGAAGAGCTGCTTGCCGACTTGCATGGGACCCAAAAGGTTGTTGAGGACTTATCAAGTAAGGTTAAGTCAATAGAAAGTTCTAATCAACTTAAGGTTACACCACTTGAGATCAACCAGGAAAGGGGCATCTTTGAAACAGCTACCTTGCCTGCTCAGTCAGAGATATCTGAAGTTCAAGATGTGGTACGTTTGATTGCAATACATTGCATTCCTTTTTCAGTAGTCACACATTGCCTACTTTCAATATCTATCGTGCTTTTTTTGCGACCATTGCTGGTCATGTGTTTTTCCTTAGCAGTGTCATCTTTTAGTTGGCTTGCCTTCTTAATTTTTTCTCTAAGGATGTAGCTTATACATCCTGATCAAGTAAACCTAAAGAGGCCGAGAGTAAAGGTCTTTTGACAATTTGATTAGAAAATAATAGTTTGACAAATATGTAATAATTAAGTTGCGCTTTAGTTCCTTTGTTCTTTTAAGTTCTCGATAGAGACAAGATTTTCATGGAATCTGCAACTTGTACATTATTTTACTGCTTATTGATGCCTGTTGAAAAATTGTTCATGGAAGGATATAGTAAAATATTGCTGGTATATATATTATAATGCAAGATAAATTAGAAAATGCATACAAAAGATAAATCACACTAAATAAGCAAACTATATGATTTACTTAGGTCGCCATGAAACGCCCAAGTGGCATCCCTGAGACAAGGATAAACAGAACTGCAATCAATGCATTTGACCTTCTGACCATCAAGATATCTTGACGTGCCATTTTCTTCTGACAAAAAATGCTCTTTAGCACGGTCATGGCCAAATTTTCTACATCTCGTATGTGTAAGATAGCGGGGGAAAATATGTGCCATCTGTTGTTGCTTCTGCATTCTGAATATTTTAGTCTTCCTGCCTTTGAGACTGCCAGTGTTGAGTTGTACAAAATGATTTCTTCATCAGATCAAATACCTTCAATAACACCCCTTTCAACTTATTGTTGATTTGGATCTTGATCACGGTTAAAAGCAGGAATACAAGAATGAAGACTTACATATGTGCAAGTTGTGGCTTGATTATGCGTATATTTCTAACCTACAGTTCCTTGATTTGCTAATCCCTGGCGATTCGTGAAGAGCATTTCGCTGTTCCGGAAATGATACTATATATATTTGGAGCCTTCTCTTTTGCAATTTAGAAGTGTTCAAGTCTCTAAACATCTCATCTAAAAGCTTAAGCTTAAGGTGTTAGATAGAGCACACTTTTATTTACTTATTTAGTCTTCAACATGCCTCCTCACGTGTGGGCCTGATTCTTTTTGATGGTCCAAGCACGTGGATATTCTTTCTGATAGTGGGTCGCGATGGGACTAGAAACCAGAACCTCTGCTTGTTCTCTGATACCGTGTTGAAGTGTGACATCATCTCATCTAAAAGCTTAAGCTTATAGATAGAGCACACTTTTATTTACTTAATTAAGTCTCCAACAAGAATCATAAAAAAATACTATTATGTAGGACTTCAAATTCTCTTAATTAAAAATTTAAAAATCTATTTCTTATTGTACATTGGCGTAATATAAAGAACCTTACATGAATTATATTTTAGGTTATATAGCCAACTTCAAACTTGTTTGCTTTTCACAAATCAAAGCAGACTACATGTTAGGTAAATTTGTGTATCCTTGCTGCCTAAATCACTTGCATTTGTTTTCCAGTGCAAACTTCTCTCGCATTGGTGTTTACTCAAGGAGCTCTCAAGCGTTTATTATTTGCTTTTCCTCTCAAAGTAGCTGTGGTGATGATAGGATCTTATGTAAATTGTATTACCTCTCTGCATCGCTATGCTATTGCAAAAATGATATATGCTTGTTTCTTGCAAAGCAAATATAAAGTGGAGTGGTATGACTTAACATTTCTTTTATAAACTGGGAAGAAAATGTGGGTGCACAAAGCAGTCTAACCTGCTGCATTCGTGTCGTTGCAGGTGCCAGTTAGTAAGAATTTAGCCTCTTCTTCAGTTACATCAGCTGCTCATGTCCGAACTTTGCGGAAGGGATCTACGGATCAACTTGCAATAAATATAGATACTGAATCTGAACGGTTAATAAATGACGAGGAAGCTGACCAAGAAAAAGGTATAGTTATGGAACTTTGAAAATTTTGGAAGAAGAATTTTATGTGTAACAAACTTAAATTTCTCTCCTGTTGTGCAGGTCATGCATTCAAGTCTCTCAATACATCAGGTCTTATTCCAGGGCAAGGGAAGATGATTGCCTACCGAATTGACGGAATTTGGTAATATCTTAGAGCTACTCTTGCTAGCTTCTCATTGACTTTATGGATGAAATTTCAATTTTTTCCTGCATTTCTGAAAGTCTAGGAATAACATTTGCCAATCAAAATTCAGAGACATTAGATTCAGGTCAAGCATTGCTTGTTGATTCTTGCGACAACAGAAATGGTGATGTTATCTTGCTAGGTTCTCACGCCTCATACCATGATTTTCTAACAATCTCTACCATTTGTTACATGATTTTTTTGAGAGTGGTCTATGGAGGGGGGTTGTGTCAAAGATTTATATGCTAGTAGAAAATGTAGAGAACTTGTAGTACTTAATTTTGTGTTTTGTATACTATTTGTCTGAGATGAGCTTAAATGGAGACATGGTCAGTGAAGATTCATATTGCGGACCCAAACTTGCTTGAGATTGAGGCGTAGTTGTTATTGGTGCAGGGAAGGAGTTGTGTCCAGTTCTTGTTTTTGATTGACGCCTACTAGAAGTTTTGAGTCAACTTTCTACCTCTCCAGGTGTGCTTGCTCAGTTTTGTCAATCTAACACTTGGTTTCTTATTATGTTCAGGGTATCTTCGAGTCGAGCTTTGATGAGTCATCCAAGGGGCAGGCTAGGTCTTATTGCCTATTGTTTGTTCCTGCATATTTGGTTGTTGGGCACCATTTTGTGATGATTGATCTACCAGAGTTCTCTTTAGAGAGATTGTTTTGCAGTTGTACATTACATATTATTGTCATTCTTTTTCTTTTTCTATTTTGCCTAAGATGTAAATGTTTTATAGGGTTACAGCAAGTTTGATTCTCTGCAATCACATTTTTAGGGATTCAGAGAATGCATTTGGGAGAATGTTGGATAGTTGTTACATTAGCCAATTGATGTACTAGAGTTTAATGCAAATATCTGCTTAGGCTAGGCTTCACTCTCTTTTATTCACAGTCCAGTACAATAAATAAATGTTCTCTTTTTCTTTCTCTTTCTCTTTTCTTTCTGCTCCTGGCTTATAGCTCTATCAACGTTTTCAGTATGCAACATTTAGTGGGGAAATGCGCATTGTGTCCAACTTTATCATTTTCAAATTATGCTATACTCTTTCTACTTAATTTGTGACACAAGGTTAAACGTTATTTCACAAATATTTAGTTTTATTTCAATTTTCACAACTTTTAGGATTTCAAATTCATGTAGCTATTCAAATTTTAAATTATCAGTCAATTACCATCAATATTATATTAATGAAATGGATGAAGTCATACTTTCACGTTGAATTACTCTTTTTTTGTCTCATCAAAAGTCAAACGGAATTTTCTTGGCCAGTTACATCTTTTTTACAACTTAATTATCTGGGAAGTAGGAAAAGTGCCCGTTATTAGAAAACAAATACTGTACTAGGATCCGCTTTGATGGACACAGTAAGATTTAAGATTATAATTCACTATGTTTTCAAGTGTCATTTGAAATTACTTCAATATAAGGCCTCAAAAATTACCAATTTCAGTTTATATTTCAAATCCAAATCTTTTAGATATATTTCAACAGGCATAAAGGATTTATGACTATAAGTTTGAAGTAAGGGCTAAATCCCTCTGTCTGAAAAGCCTAATGAAATTCTGCTCAATTCTTCAAAGCGTTCGTGGTATTGAACTATTGATATTAGATATGGAAAGAGTTGGTTTAGAAAAAGAATATAATTAGTGCTCTATTTCAATTAATGTAATACACTTTTCTTAATAAAAAAGAATGACACGTTTTTATATTAGAAAATATTTTAACTTTAAACTTTTTATTTTACTCATTTATCCTTAATAAGAAGCTTTTATAGCCGCATATATTATATGACCCCATAAAGCCTTTGCCATTTAAGCTTTAATACCATAAGTTTCAAAAGTTCTATTTTTTGTTAAACCATTTCCAAAAGTTAAATTACGTCACATAAATTAAAATGGACGGAGCGGTATTTATAGAATAGTCGAACAAAAAGGGTAGTATTATAGAACGGAATTTTGTTTCATATATATACTAAGTTAAAGAAGTTATTTACCGGTTTATCTTGGTTTTAAGTTTTCAAAAAGTATCTTGATTTTAAAAAAAAAATGAATTTGTATATAATCAGGGATTCATACTACTTTCAGGCAAATTCTATACAACTTGCATACAATTATATAATTGTATGTATTTTTTATGTTATGTGTATGTCACTGTATGTCCAGTGATACATTGAACATACACCCGACATACATAATATATACAATTTATTTGTACATATTAGGGATTAAAATGTGTAGTGGAAGCATCCGAGAACAAATTCAATTGAGAACAAGAGAAGTAAAATATTAAAAAAGGAAATCTTACATAAATGTCCCAAATAAGTCCCAACTTACCAAACTCAAGCCATTAATTATAGACTTACCAAAATTAGCCAAGCACGTATAAAATTGAAAACCTAAATAAATAAGGTTCTTTCTCTCCAAGAATCACATGTAAAGATCTCCTTTCATATTTTTAAGTATGATTAGCAACATTAGATGCAAGACGGAAAGAAAATTTCATGGATGAGGTAACAAATAAAGTATTAAAATACAAATTATATATATATATATATATATATATATACAAGATTCCAAAAATCTAAACAAAAAAGGACCTTTTCAATGGGTATGGTTGAAATTCATTGAAAAGATATAGATGAGTTAATATACAAAATTTGAGGAAGATTAGAAGTGATTTGGACTCAAAATTCGTAGTTAAAATCGAATTCAAAAAATTCTTCAGTAACACATATATCAAACATGTATCGCGCATGTATCTCACACACAGGTATACATTGACAAACATGTGATACATATTTGATACAAATATGATACATGTGTGATAACAAACGACATACAATGTAACACACATATCATTTTTTTTTCATGTTTATCTTCTACTTCGAATTTTCAATTCAAATCACCTCAAAACTCCACCAAATCATCCCAAAATTGAGATTCAAGCTCCTTAAGATGTACTCAATCTATTCTAATAACACACACACAAAAGAAAGCAAAAATTTGACTTTTTTCTAATATTGGTAATACTTGGCTAATATTAGTAATATTTAATGAATTAGCCAATTTTTTAATAAGTTACTTATAAATGGACATAGCTGGTAGTTACCCTAAAAACAATAAAAGATGGCCCACAGATTTAACGTGAAAATCCAAAACGGGAGAAAATCGCGGGCAGCGGCGAGCCAACGAATTCAATATATGAGAAGTATAAAAGAATCCCCACGGGCCAACAACGGCACAACAAAGATGAAAAAAATTACAAGCTCTTAATAATCTCTCTCACAAAGTCATGAATCCTATAAAACTTAGGTTAAAGAAATACCTTATATATATCCCTTCTAAAATAAAACTCCCCAAAAAACTTAACTAATGTTGGTCAAGTCCACACGAGATTTTGGGACATAAGCCCAACAATCTCCACCTTGGACCAAAATCCATCAAACATCGCCATAACGCCCCGGAGGGCAATCAAGCACCAAGAATGCCAACAAAGTCCAAATAATATTGGAACTTGCTAGTAGAAAGAGACTTAGTCAAAATATCCGTAGGATTCTTTGAAGTGTGAACTTTGTTCACCACAATTTCTCCTGCAGCAATAGTATCTCTGATATAGTGGTTCTTGACATCAATGGGCTTAGTCTTTGAATGAAACACATTATTGTTGGTCAATTGAATAGTACTTTGGCTATCACATAATACAATGGTAACACCTTGTGCAACACCAAACTCAATAACAAGATCGCGCAACCAAGTAGCCTCCTTCACACACTTTGTAAAGGCAACATACTCTGCTTCAATCGTAATGTAACAATAGACTGAAGGACAACTCTCCAAGAAATATAATCACCACAAAGAGTAAATATATAACCAAAAAGAGACCCATATTAAACCGATCAAGCACTTTCTTAATATATTTCTTTTGTGACAAGAATAGCTTGCGTGCCTTTCTGTCTCTCTGAATCTCCATGCCAAGAATCTTTTTCGCTGCACCTAAATCTTTCATTTCAAACTCACTATCGAGTTTTCACCTTCAAGTTATTAATAAGTGACTTGTCCTGGGAAGCAATCAACATATCATCAACATACACAAAAGACCCCGCAGAAAATTATTTGAAATAAATACGATTATCACATTGACTCCTAGAGTAGCCTTGCCCAATCATAAAGGAGAAACTTTGTATACCACTATTTGGGACCTTGCTGGAGGCCATACAATAAATTCTTTAACCGACAAACAGAATGTTCCTTGCTAGGAACTACGAAAACCCTTAGGTTGAGTTATATAGAGTTCTTCATCTAACTCTCCATGCAGAAAAACAGTCCTAACATCGAGCTTCTCCAACTCTAAATCAAACAAAGCAACCAAAGCAAACAAGACACAACTAGAGGTATGACGGACAACAGGAGAGAATACCTCACTGAAATCAATGCCTTTCTATGACCAACACATCTAACAACCAATCACGCCTTCTATCTTGGATCTTCAACTATGGGGATGCTGCCTTTTTTCTTGTAGTGCCATTTGCAAGATAAGGGTCTTTTACCTTAGGCAGCTCACAGAGATCCCCAACACCGTTTTTATGAAAACTTTTAATTTCTTCATTCATCGGCACTAGCCACTTTCAGGAATCCTCACAAGAAATTGCTTTAGAATAACAAGAAAATTCCATACCTTCATCACTTCATGTGCAACAGAGAAGCATATGCAATCAATTCATCCTTATTAGTGTATTTAATATGCCCTTTCATTGTTCTCCTCAGATGATCTCAGGCAATAGAATAATCCTCCTAGCGTGTCTAAACAAGAGTAGTTGTACTAGAATTATCAATAACAACATCAATACTGCTAGGCTCAATAGTGAAGGAAGTAAAGACATCCTCATCATTAATTGGAACCGTAAGTTTCATTAATATCTCTACCTTCTCATTATTTATCTTCTGATTACTTGTACCATTATAAGAAGAAGCAACCGAGTCTTTTTCAGAATATAATAAAGACATGTCTCTACTAAGAATTAATTTTCGTGGCTTAGGAATAGGACACCACAAGCTATATCTTTTCACTCTGGACCCATAACCAATAAAATGCACTTTTTAGCTCTAGGTTCTAATTTTCTCTCATTAACATGTGCATAAGCAGGACATTCAAAAACTCTTAACTTAGAGTAGTTAATAGGATTACTTGACCATTCTTATTCTTAAATTTTAAAATCAAGTGAGGAATGTGGAGAATGATTTACGAAATAACAAGCTGTAGAAGCTGCCTCAACCCAGAATTTACATCCCAACCTAGCGTTTGAGAGCATACTTTTGGCTCTCTCAAGAAGAGTTATGTTCATGCATTCTACAACACCATTTTATTGAGGTTTCCCTCAAGGTTGTGATGTCTAAAAATTCTATAATTAGCGCAAAACTCATTAAAGTCACCTTCCGAAACTTCAAACCATTATCATTCCTGAGCTTCTTATTTTTCTCCTATTTTGGTTCTCAACAAGTATCTTCCAATTCTTGAAAGTGGAAAAAACTTCATTCTTGTGTCTAAGAAAAAACACCCAAACTTTGCGAGAAAAATCATCAATAATTAGTAAGCACGTAACGACGTCCTCCATGAGAAGGAACACGAGAAGGTCCCCAAAGGTTAGAATGTATATAATCCATATTGTTTTAAAAAATACAATGTTCACAAAACTCTAACTTATCAATGGCATACCCATAAAGAAGACCCCTCTTGCTCAGGATATGCATGCCTTCTCACTCATATGGCCTAGGTGCATATGCCATATCATGGTAATATCAGAATTAGACATAAATAATAAAATAACTAAAAATATCTTTCACAATTGAACCTTGCAAGACATATAGAGTACCACAACGGTTAGCTTTTAACAAAATAAAGGCACCTTTAGATACCGTAAGAACTCCACCTTCAGCTGAATATCTGCACCCTAGAGACTCTAGAGTGCCCCAAAAAATAAGATTCCTTTTCAAATTTAGAACATGATAGACATTTGATAAAATCCTGACAATATCATTATGAGTCTTAATCTGAACGGTACCTATGCCAACAACATCGCATTGGGTATCATTACCCATCACAATAACACCACAATCAACAGATTCATATGTAGCAAACCAGTCCCTATAAGAACACATATGGTAGGTACAACCAGAATCAAGAATTCACTCGGTCTTACTCTTCTTCTCCGAGGTGGCCAAGAGCACATCACTGTCAGGATCATTCTCCATAATACTAGATTCAGCTAATTTTTCAGGTTGTTTCTTGTTATCCTCTTTATTCTTCACTTTATAATATTCAGAAATATCATTCCCAAATTTCTTGTAATTACGACAGGTCTTGTTGGAGTTATGTCCCCTAAACTTAGATCTGATTTTGTTTTTACTTGTACTCCCTCTATTATGACACCTCTTACAAATAAACCCTCAGCCTTGTCCTCAATGCGGATATCAAGGTCAAATTTTTCTTTTGACAATAAATTGGATCTAACATCTTCATAAGTAAGGGTTTTATAATTTCTACACAACATGATTTCTTTAAAGTGTTTGTAAGAGGAGGATAATGAGACAACCAACAAAATAGCTCTATCATCATCATCAATTTTAACATCAAAATTTTTCAGATATATAATGTTGACCTGAGCGGTTTTGGTTTTGATGACTGACAAAGGAACACATGCATGAACCAGGTCCATGGACATTGTACACAGGTGACAGGCAGAATCAAGCAAAAGGCATGCACATGAAAGGGATAAGTATAAGTGGTTATTTCTGATAATCCCTGAACGAAAAGGTTGCATATTTGATAAGGAGCGGGACTCTTTACTTGGAGAGAACTCTATCCAAGATAAGGAAAGAGTTAGAAGTTGAAGATAACTAGAACTTTTCCACCAAGGAAGAGTAAAGCATTAGACTTCTAGTTAATCTTTATTTACTAACTCTATATATATCAGTTGTGTTCTCTTTTACAGGCGATGCACACATACTGAAGTTAAGCACGAATTGAGAGCAAAATAGCAAGACATCTTGTGAGCAATTCTTGTGAGATTTAAGAGTGCGATCCTGAAGCTAAACGAACCAGATTGAAGAATCAGCTCCATAAAGAGTTTTATGTGTCTTTTTTTATTTCTAGTTCAAAGTGTAGTAGGCGTTTTGAGTTGTACCTTTCAACTTTCTAAGAAGCAAATTGTACTAGGTACCTGAGTTGTATCTGTCCAGCAAGAGTTAACTTGAAGTAGTTGCAACAGCCTGTGGCGTGTTACTATAAGGGTTAGAGTTAATCCTTAGGTTTGCAAGAGGTTGTAAACTCTAGTTGTATTGTTCAAGTTAGAGTTAACTTGAAGTAGTTGCAACAGCCTGTGGCGTGTTACTATAAGGGTTAGAGTTAATCCTTAGGTTTGCAAGAGGTTGTAAACTCTAGTTGTATTGTTCAAGTTAGAGTTAACTTGAAGTAGTTGCAACAGCCTGTGGCGTGTTACTATAAGGGTTAGAGTTAATCCTTAGGTTTGCAAGAGGTTGTAAACTCTAGTTGTATTGTTCAAGTTAGAGTTAACTTGAAGTAGTTGCAACAGCCTGTGGCGTGTTACTATAAGGGTTAGAGTTAATCCTTAGGTTTGCAAGAGGTTGTAAACTCTAGTTGTATTGTTCAAGTTAGAGTTAACTTGAAGTAGTTGCAACAGCCTGTGGCGTGTTACTATAAGGGTTAGAGTTAATCCTTAGGTTTGCAAGAGGTTGTAAACTCTAGTTGTATTGTTCAAGTTAGAGTTAACTTGAAGTAGTTGCAACAGCCTGTGGCGTGTTACTATAAGGGTTAGAGTTAATCCTTAGGTTTGCAAGAGGTTGTAAACTCTAGTTGTATTGTTCAAGTTAGAGTTAACTTGAAGCAGTCGCAACATCATGTGGCTGGTTGTTACAAGGGTTAGAGGTCATCCTTAGATTTGCAAGAGTTTGTAAACTTTGTTGTTGGTTTAGAGTTGTAGTGAAGTATTTGGAGAAAATTCTACTGGGTAGTAGGTCGTGGTTTTTTCACCTTTTGAGCCGGATGTTTTCCGCGTAAAAATTCTTGTATTCTTTACTTTCTGCATTATTTATTCCGCAACTGTATTGTAAGGAACGCATAGAAGAACCAGGTCCTTTGATAATCCAGTGCATGCGAAAATCAGGCACCACACAAATCATCCCCTGTGGGGTATTGAAGTATAGCACATCAAATAATAATAGAGTTAAACTCATCAAGATGAGATGGAATAGGAGTACCCTTAGCTATACAAAGCGTGTATAACTGCTCTTTGATACGTATCTTGTTCACGAGGCTTTTAGTCATGCATAACGATTGAAGCTTTAGCCACAATCCCGAAGCGGAAGTCCTCATGGATAACTTTACGAAGAACCTACTTGGACAAATATTGTTAGATAACAGAAAGCACTTTTTCATCTAACTCACCTCATTGCTCTTCGGTCATATTGGCGAGCTTGTTTGATTTACCAAGCAACAACTTTTTCAATCCGTTCTGGGTGAGAACGACTTTCATCTAAACTTTCCAGATGCTGAAACTGATCTTGCCATCAAACTTCTCAATATCGAACTTGGTCATATTCAAATGGTAATAACCCCAATTGAATAACAATGCCCTGGTACTACTTGTTAGGGATTAAAGCGTGCATCGGAAGCACCCAAGAACAAACCAATTGAGAACAAGAGAAGTAAAATATAAAAGCAATAAAAGATGGCATACATATTTTACGTGAAAAGTCAAAATGAGAGAAAATCATGGGCGACGACGAGCCAACGGATTTACTATATGAGGGGAAGTACAAAAGAATCCTCAAGAGGCAATATAGGCACAATGAGGATGAAGAAAATTACAACCTCTTAATAATCTTTCTCTCACAAAGTTATGAATCCTATGAAAATTAGGTTAAAGAAATACCATATATACATATATATATATATAATAAAACTCCCCAGAAAAACCAACTAATGTTGGTCAAGCCCACACGAGATTTTGGGACATGAGCTCGACAGTACATTATTGTTCTTCTTCCTCTTCGACATTCAATATGAAAATCCGACCAAAACCAACTTAAATCTTTACTAAACCTCCTCAAAATTGAGATATAAACTTCAAAAGATATTCTCAATCATTTGTAATAATACCCATTTTAAACAAATAACAATTTTGCAAAATTTAATTTTCAAATTCAAAGCTTCAAAACTTTTTTTTGGTTGTCAATGGAGGTTTTATGAGAGTTTACAACTTTGTAATCATTTATTAATTGCAGTCTTTTTTTAAAATGGGGGAATTGCCAAGTTCGTCATCGCGGGAAAAAAGGATACAGCTTTGATTCGTATAAAAGATCAACTGAAATAATTTTGAAAAGAACAATTGTGGAAATTCAAATTGATGCAGAGGGAGTAAAATCATTAATAAATATCATCTATTGCAATTCTTTTCTTTTGTTTCTACTTGAGAAGATAGCACAAGGAAGGAAGCTTTGTCAGAGCATAAAAGAACGAACTTCCAAGGAGAGAGGCGTAAGAAAAAAGAGATGGACAGAAATTGGGAAAAATTGAAGCATAATACGTTGTTTTGTCTACAATTAGTAATAACGTATATGCTATGTAATCAAGAAGAAACCTCTATAAAAAGTGTTAAATATATTTAATATTAAGCATATCTATGTAAAAGTTACTGTATAAGTTTATTAAAAATGGGCACAGTCAAACCTCTCTATAACAATATCGTTGGATCTGAATTTTTTTTGGATGTTATACAGAATGATTGTTATACACCTGTAGACATCGAAATTTTAACGTATCAAGCTAATACCTAAATTCAAGATACTACAAGACTCTTGAAATCATAAGAGTCTATCAGGGTTTCTTGGAGGTTACTCTACCCTAAGCCCTAACACACACATATATAAAAGGATACATATTCACTTGAAGAGGCGTCTCGAAAATCCCATAAACTCTTGGGATATTCACAAAGAGATCAAAATATGGCCGGATACTTCTTGACAATCAAATAGTTCAAGAAGCTGGAGATCAAATACATTCTAGGAGGTCTGCATCATCCTACATTCGAGAAATACGCTGCTTCAGACCTCGAATCACGAAGATAATCAGGAGAGAAGAATCAAGGGAGAAACATAATTGTACTCCCAGTTGATTAGTAAAAATATTTTTCTCTTATTTTGTGATTGCAGTTTATTTTCATAATGACGAAAATTTGTTGTAAATAAATTGGCACGCCCGGTGGGACCAGTTCTGCCCTTCATCTCTTCATCCTGTAAATCGAAAACTCCAAGTTTCAAAATCATTTATTGCGATGGTCGAGTACTTCAAGTCTCGTCTTCAAGTTTCGGCAAGCCTACACCTCGATAAACCTTGAAATAGGGGGCATTTATAGACATCAAAATGTTAACGGATCAAGCTAAATCCTAAATTCAAGATACTACAAGACTCTTAAAATCTTAGGAGTCTATCAGGGTTTCTTGGAGATTACTCTACCCTAAACCCTAGCGCACACCTATATAAAGGGATACATATTCCCTTGAAGAGGCGTCTCGAAAATCCCATAAACTCTTGGGATATTCACAAAGAGATCAAAATATGGCCGAATACTTCTTGACAATCAAATA
>AWOL01S0015768.1:191552-211826 GCA_000715115.1 Nicotiana otophora | reverse complement strand
GGGGGGGGGGGGGGGGGGGGGGGAGTGGGCAATACATGCAAATCCAACGGTTTCTGATCAACTTTATTTAATCTTGACTTCCTGATGTGCTATATTCTGTTAAACTTAGCTTTCTTGCTATTCTGAAGAAAATAAATTCCATTTCAGGTCTTAAGTTCACTTGAACCATTGGATTACATAGTGGTATCACTTCTTCCAGGCATTAGTGAGGTATGCATAGAAAGTCTTTCGTTATCCTTCTCATTACGTTACTTCTTTAAACTGCTAAATGAGTTCTTCATCTTGAAATTTCAGAACTGATTACAAGCTTGTATGGGTATCTCAATGACACAGGAGCTTCTTTTCCGTGGTGCACTGCTACCACTTTTTGGCATCAGTTGGCAGAGTGTCGTGGCAGTTGCTTCCATATTTGGGATATTACACTTGGGCAGTGGTCGAAAGTACTCCTTTGCTGTCTGGTATTTTTTTAAAACTTATGCTCCAACTGTGGTATTTTCCGTAGATACTCATATCTAAGCAAATTTCTAGATACAAGTCAATAGCTTCTTTTTCCTTTTTCTATCATGAGGTGTCCTTGTGCTTGTGACATGATATTTCACAATATAACTTGGTGTCTTTTTCTTGCCCATTTACTAGAGTCTTATAAGAAACATGTAAGGATCAAGACCAAATTTATATCCATTGCTTGAATTATGATGCTGAAGAAGGGTGGTGAGACTTAAATTTTGCAACTATTCTAATTTCAGGGCCACATTTGTTGGAATTGCGTATGGTTATGCTACAATTTTATCATCAACTGTTCTTGTGCCAATGGCTGCTCATGCCATAAATAACCTAGTAGGAGGCATCATATGGCGCTACACATCAAATTCGTCAAAATAGATTGGTAATTTCTTTTGCACTACAGTACCACGATATCTTTTGAGTTTTTGAAGATCAGCTCTCTCTCTCTCTCTCTCTCTCTCTCTCTCTCTCTCTTGTTTGCACTTCTGCTTCATCTTTAAGTAATATCTAAAAAAGGATTATGAAGGGTATCTGCAGTATTTAAATAAACCCTTGAAAGCTCAACTCAGAATTGGTATGAAAATTAACATTGCATTGATTAAACGGCCATATATGGTTCTGATCAATGATTTTCTTGGCTAAAATTCCAAAAGTCTGTCTTTTTCCCTTTTTCCTGAATTTACCTTTTTTCCCACTGTGTTTTTGGATATTAGCAATTGTCTAAAGTGGAAATGCTATTAGTATATGTTTAATTGATCTTATTACCATGTTAATATGATTAAAGAATTGCTTAATTGCTGGTATGAATTCCATCCAAGAAAAGAAAGATGATGTATAATTAAGGAAATTTTATTTGGACATACTTGCCCGGTTTGCTGCATTTACCAACTTGCCTTGGGTGCTTTCTTCTGCTAAGCACCAGCATTTTATTATATATAGAACTGTCTGGTCATATTAAATGGAACATCTCCAATGCTGTAAGCTGCAAGTTCCTGGTTTTGCTTCTTTAGATTTGTGAAACCATGATAAAGTTTCTCACAATCGCCTCGGTTCTTGTTCTGTTAGCCTTTATAACTTGTGTGGAGGTTGGAGCTGGAGCAAATGGCCAACAACTGCTTGTTGTCAGCCGTCTGCAGCATGGATGAGCACTAGATGTTATTTTTCACCGTACTACTCTAACTGTCTACATTTCTCCCATTCTCTTTTAACTTTGCAGCCAGCAGATGTTTTACTATTAGCCTTCAAATAACAAGTGTTTTTGTCTGCCTTTTCTCATGACAAATATAACTATACAAAGGAACTCATGTTGTGCTGGTTTTGTGATTGTGTTATGTAGAATTTAAAATACACTGACAGTGTAAAAGACCAGACACAGCCTCTCTACCCCACATGGTAGGGGTAAGGTCTGCATACACACTACCCTCCCCAGATCCCATTTGTGGGATTATATTGGGTTGTTGTTGTTGTTGTTGTTGTTGTTGTTGTTGTTGTTATAGTACTGACAGTGTAAAAGAGATTCGAGGTAACTGCCCATAAAAGTGGATTTAGTAACCTCGAAAATAAGGTACGTTGCCTGATAAAAAGTTAAAATACACTACTAGTGCACAATTTCTTTGCAGATAAGTTAAATCCATGTTATATATATGTAATATGTTAAAAGCTTTGTATACATTGTCATTGTTGCTTCTAAATTTGACGTTTTATGAATGAATCTGTATTTTGCAGCTTACGAGCAAATGCAAGAAAGCCTCCTGTGACTGCAACATACGGGGGATTCCTCCCGTCTGCACCAAGTGCTGACTGATGGTTTCACAGGTTAAAAGGAGTCATTTGAGAATTCTTCTGATAAACCCCTTTTTACTCTGTATCATGGGATATGTGTAAAAGATCTGTCAAAGATCTTTGCTTCTTTTGTAGTAATATATGTGTGATTTCTGAGGTATTGTTGGTGAAGAACATTACAGATTATTTTTGAGAACAAAAAATATTCTGAAGTATTATGAGCTCCAATCTGGCAAACTGCAGTATTATGAGCTCCAATCTGGCACTAACTTTTTCAATTATTCGACTATTTTCCGTTAGCATTAAGAAAATTCAGACGGATGCACATTTTGTTGCACATTCCTTCACATACTGTAAGCCTGTAACTAGTAGAAGGCACCCACAGTGTGCTTGTTTGTTAGCTTTTTGATCATTCTTCCAGTTGGCATGGAAATGAAATGGAGCAGTAATTTTAGTTATTAAATTGGGTAAACAAAAAAAAGAGGACAAGAGAACTTCTGCATTTTGGCGGGGAACCAATTAGTGAGGCTTGTTTTTAGTCAAGAACCGTGAAGTCTAGTCACAGAAGGGAAAACTGAAGAGTTCATCCAACTAGCAGAAACTGAAACTTTTAAGATGAGTAAGTTTCACAGGTAAACATGTATATATGTCATATTTCTATTTACTGGAGTGGAGTTTAATCTACACTTTTTTGAATGAAGCAGTGACATTAAGCGCTTCCAGATATTGATTAGCCATGCCCTTTCTGTCNTTGTTGTTGTTGTTGTTGTTGTTGTTGTTGTTGTTGTTATAGTACTGACAGTGTAAAAGAGATTCGAGGTAACTGCCCATAAAAGTGGATTTAGTAACCTCGAAAATAAGGTACGTTGCCTGATAAAAAGTTAAAATACACTACTAGTGCACAATTTCTTTGCAGATAAGTTAAATCCATGTTATATATATGTAATATGTTAAAAGCTTTGTATACATTGTCATTGTTGCTTCTAAATTTGACGTTTTATGAATGAATCTGTATTTTGCAGCTTACGAGCAAATGCAAGAAAGCCTCCTGTGACTGCAACATACGGGGGATTCCTCCCGTCTGCACCAAGTGCTGACTGATGGTTTCACAGGTTAAAAGGAGTCATTTGAGAATTCTTCTGATAAACCCCTTTTTACTCTGTATCATGGGATATGTGTAAAAGATCTGTCAAAGATCTTTGCTTCTTTTGTAGTAATATATGTGTGATTTCTGAGGTATTGTTGGTGAAGAACATTACAGATTATTTTTGAGAACAAAAAATATTCTGAAGTATTATGAGCTCCAATCTGGCAAACTGCAGTATTATGAGCTCCAATCTGGCACTAACTTTTTCAATTATTCGACTATTTTCCGTTAGCATTAAGAAAATTCAGACGGATGCACATTTTGTTGCACATTCCTTCACATACTGTAAGCCTGTAACTAGTAGAAGGCACCCACAGTGTGCTTGTTTGTTAGCTTTTTGATCATTCTTCCAGTTGGCATGGAAATGAAATGGAGCAGTAATTTTAGTTATTAAATTGGGTAAACAAAAAAAAGAGGACAAGAGAACTTCTGCATTTTGGCGGGGAACCAATTAGTGAGGCTTGTTTTTAGTCAAGAACCGTGAAGTCTAGTCACAGAAGGGAAAACTGAAGAGTTCATCCAACTAGCAGAAACTGAAACTTTTAAGATGAGTAAGTTTCACAGGTAAACATGTATATATGTCATATTTCTATTTACTGGAGTGGAGTTTAATCTACACTTTTTTGAATGAAGCAGTGACATTAAGCGCTTCCAGATATTGATTAGCCATGCCCTTTCTGTCGATTGACATTGCATTGATCAAATGGCCATACTGGGTTTGCCTGATGATTTTCTTTGCTAAAAACTCCAGGAGTCTGACTTGTTCTCCTTTTCATTAGTTAACTTTTTAAAACTCTTTCTCGGATATTAGCAATTGCCTGAAGTGGAGACGCTATTAGTATATTTCTAATGTGTAACGACCCGACCGGTCGTTTTGAGTATTAGCTAACCTTTTTATGTTTCAAGACTTTTCATAGCTCTATTTGATGATTTATGACTTGCATGTTTGGTCCGTATCGATTTTCGGAAAATTTATATGTGATTTTTTAAAGAAAATGTGATTTTTGACTTTGAAAATGGCTAGAGTTGACCACGGTCAACGTTTTTGGTAAACGACCTCGGATCACTGTTTTGACGATTCCGGTAGGTTCGTATGATGATTTTGGACTTGTACGCAGTTTGGGTTGGGTGACCCGAGGTTATTTCGGCGCATTATGTGAAAAATTAAAAACAATTGAGTTTTGAACTTGAAAATCTTGAGTTTTAATGATCGATTCTTGAATTTTGATGTTATTCTGATGATTTGATCTAGCGAGTGAGTTTGTATGATGTTATTATACTTGTGTGAATGTTCGGACTGAAGCCCGAGGGGTTTGGATGAGTTTCGAATGGGTTGCAGATGTTTTTGAAATGCCGAGAAAATTCGGTGTTGTGAATCTGCAGGTCTCGCATTTGCGAAGACCTGTTCGTAAATGCGAGTCTCGCATTTGCGATGTCAGGCTCTCATTTGCAAAGATGGGCTGGGGGCTGGGTACTTCACTTTTGTGAAGTAGGCGTCGCATTTGCGGACCGGGGTTCTTCGCATTTGTGATTGTGGTGTCGCATTTGTGATACTCGGCAGTGTTTGAGTAGCTTCGCAAATGAAAAGCTTAGTTCGCTTTTGCGAGGTAGGGGACCTTCGCAATTGTGAAGGTGTTGTCGCATTTGCGACTTCTGTAGAGCTCAGGCACTGATCACATTTGCGACTTCTGTAGAGCTCAGGCACTGATCACATCTGCGATCAGTGGTTCACATTTTGCGAACATCGTTCGCAATTGAGATATCCCTAGCTAGGTAAAATGTAAGGATTTCGGGACTTATCTTGTTTTACACCATTTTTGAGACCTAGACTCCATAAAGGCGATTTTTGGAGAGTAATTTCTTCCCAACTTCATAGGTAAGTAACTTTAACTTGCTTTCATTCAATTTCCATTACTTTTTCATGATTTTTCATTATCAAATATAAGATTTCATAGGCTAGAAATTGGGGTTTTGGGTAGAACTTAGGGGTTTTGTAAAATTGAGATTTAGACCTCACATTGAGGTCGGATTTCAAAACAAATTATATATTTGGACTCGTGGGGTTATGGGTCATCGGAATTTGATCTCAATTTCGGATTTAGACCATGTGAGCCAGGGTTGAATTTTTGTTGACATTTGAGATTTTGGCAAAGATTGAACCTTTATTGATTGAGGATGTTTCCTTTAGCATAGTTTGACTTTCTAAAATGATATTTGACTAGGTTTTGATCGTTTTGAGGAGAATTTCTAAGGAAGACGGTATTGGATTGTGGAATTTATTCCGAAATGAGGTTAGTATTTTGCCTAGTTTTATTGAGGAAATCTTTTCTAATAAAATGATATTGTTTGCTACATGCGGGGCGATGGATATGCCAGGTGACGAATGTATATGCATGTGCCAGAGTTATTCATGCTTGGGGTAGATTCTATGATTCTGTGTGCCTTGGTTACCTTGTGATTTTCCTTCCATATGTTTTACTTGATTTCTATGATAATATGAGCACAAATATCAATGCTAGAGACCATATTTTAGCTCATTACAACTTGATTAAATATGATGGACTATTTGTGAGACTGTTGATGTGCTAATTTGGTCGTAACAATACTTATATTACGAACACATATCCATGTCTGTTATTCTCGAGATACTTGGGTTTCATATTTATATTGAAGATCATGTTTGAGCTTTGTTGAGATACTTGAACAATGAGGCTCTTGAAGTTTATTAATTTGTTTATTGGTGCAAGAGCCGTGATTATCGTTCACATGGTGTATTATACTTAATCACTCTTCTTGATGTTAACTATGCTTCCTACCATGCTTGGTATTGATGTATAAATACTTGGTGAGGAAGAGTGGATTGCACGAAGGGTGTTTTCGTGCTTGTGAGGAAGAGTGAATTGCATGAAGGGTATTTCCGTACTTGTGAGGAAGAGTGATTTATGCACAAAGGGTGTTTTCGTGCTTCTTGATAGTATTATTATTATTATTATTATTATTATTATTATTATTATTATTGCACGAAGTATGTTTCTGTACTTAGTGAAGAAGAGCAATATGATCATGGCACGAAGGGTATTTTCGTGCTAGTGAAGATGAGAGTTTATGGCACGAAGGGTGTTTTCGTGCTGGTGAGGACGAGAGATATTCATTATATTGTGTCATATTTCCCTTACATACACATTTATGCCTTTATCCTGAGTTGTTATTGTTGCACTTGTGCTCTCTGTGTTGCTTGTGGTTGTTACGTGTTTGCGTTCTACCTTAATTGTTATTGTTCTATCCATTCCATCCATTTGTTTGTTATTGTTACGTCCATGCTTCCTTTCTTGTTTGTTATGTTTAAATCTATGCCTTCTGGCTCATTTATTGTTGTTTTATTTATACCTTCTACCTTGTTAGCTATTGAAATCCATATTCTCCTACCTTATCTGTTACCATAATTTATACGTTTTTGCCTTATTTGTTACTGTTACTTGTGCACCTTCTACTTTATTGTTACGGTTATTTGTATTTCTTTCTACTTGGTTGGTGTTGTTATACACATTCTTGGTGAGGATGAGATAAATGCACGAAGGGTGTTGCCGTGCCATTTGATTTAAAATACATACATATGTTTGGTGAGGATGAGATAAATGCACGTAGGGTGTTGACGTGGTTGAACACATTTCTCCTATTATGAAGATCTGTGGGTTGACTATATTGTTTTAGTGGATATTGCCTTAACTTCTTGACTTAAACCGTTAAAAAAAGGGTTGGTTGTGATATTGAGGAACCTGATCGTTATTTCTTTTAGTCAATCATTTTACTGTTTCTTGTATTTGTTCTCGTTATCTACATTGTTATTTTCAATGGTTATCTCTACTGCAATTTAACTGCACATGTTATATTAGTGAATATCTTTTGAATTAAAAACCTCGTCACTATTTCACCAAGGTTAGTCAAGATACTTACTATGTATATGGGGTCGGTTGTACTCATACTACACTTCTGAACCTTCGTACAGATATTTGAAAACGAGCGGCTGCAAATTTCGGGGGCCTATCATTGAAGACATACCAGTACTCCAGATACAAGCTACCATTTGTTCGTGGTAGTTTAGAAGTTATAATTTTATTTATGTAAATTTCAAACAGATGATGTATTTTTCCTCAAACTAAAGTTGTACTCTTATTCATAGTCGCTCGTGACTTGTACTATCAGTCCTTGGGATAGTTGTATTAAACTCTTTTAGCTATTGCATTTATTATCTCTGTTGGTTTCTTATCATAATAGTGACTTATACTGTTGGGCTTACCTAGCGAGTTGGCTTAGGTGCCATCACAACTTAGTGGGATTTTGGGTCATGACAAGTTGGTATCAGAGCTCTAGGTTCATAGGTTCTATGAGTCATGAGCAAGTATCTAGTAGAGTCTTGCAAATCAGTACGGTGACGTCCATACCTATCTTCGAGAGGCTACAGGGCATCTAGGAAACTTCCCTTTTTTATTTCCTTATCGTGTGACCTTGTTTCATCTTGAAGCCTAAATCTCTAGATTCTTTCTCTTTGATTCGTGTGCGATATTGAGTACTCGATATCAGTTGTGCACTGGCGGCTTGTGATTTTGCGGATTGATGCAAAGGGATATGGATGCCTGATCATCGTCTCGATATGTCCTACAGTTTTCGGACATGGATGTGTTGGTGGATCTTTCAGTTGTTCATATGTGGAGTAAAGTGAATTCTTATATCTTGTTGACGAGCATAGACTCGGGAGGATTAATTGTTTGCTTAGTTGTTGTGGACATGGTAGGGTCATGGGAAGATACTGATTTAAGGCTAGCTGATGGGTTATTTCTTGCAAGAAGATTTGAGATTGTGTATTTCGTATGAGGCTTCTATTCAGTGAAATACATATACTATCATTTCAGCGCACTAGAGGAAGTTGGTTTGACTATCATAAGGATGAGTATGCACTTTGCTGTGTTTTTAGAGTGTTTTATGACTAGTTTACATAAGTTTATAAAGTATTCAGATGATTAACAGTGCAGGATCGAAGCAACTATGAAAAAGGGTACTATGGGTTATAGACGATATGTTCTATGGCTTCGAGCCAAGTGGGGGAGTCTGCTATCGACAGTTGGATCGCATGGTCAAGTGTTATATTAGTTTCTGGACTAAGGGACATTTGTTGATTAGTTATGACTTGGAGAGGATGACTTTGAGGATGGTCCGAGCAAGGGATTTGTGGGGTGCATGGTGCACTATACCTTACGAATATATATAAATCATGGGATGATTTAGGTTTGATATTCGTTGAGGATGTTGTGTGCAGGGAAAAGGAACCTCTTGGGTTCTTCTTTTTGATATTCATGTGCTTGGTGGAGCATAGGTTGTTCGGTGCGTATTGGTTGTGCATCGAAGATTGGAACGGAGTGGATGACTATCGAGAAGGTTCTGATGAGTTTAAGATTAATATGTGGTATATAAAGATTTTTGGATTTGTGTATGGCTAGGAGTTGAGGTCTGAATTGGATGGTGAGGAAACTTGCGGTACTTTTATATTATTATTGACTCTACATGGCAGTATTAGAGAGATGAAAGAAATAACTTTGGATTCGCAGAAGGTCTCTTCAGAGCGAGCATTTCAGTTTGAGTTACTTTGAGTTTGGTAGTATGCGTGACTTGATGGATTTAGATAGATCTAGTTCTGATGGCTTGACTGTGTGCTAATAGGTTTTGAAGAGTTCATGATGGTTTTGACCATGAGCTGAGGTTGATGTCTTCTACGGGTATATGAGGTTTCTTTTGTTGCGATGTTCTCCTGGATTGAGTTAAGTGGAAGGTTTCTGATTGATGGAGTGTTTATCCCACTTGTGATTAAGGGTTGATAATGAGATTCTCGTATTTGTTTTTTATATTGTAGCATTGTAGATGCAGTGAGTCGTGAGACATTGGGATTGTATGAACAAGGTTGCAGTTCAGTTTCAGAAGAAAGGTCATGAGTTTTATATAGCATGAGAGATTTTAGATGTTTAAGAGGATGCTAGCAGTATTTTGCATCGCCTGAGAAGGGTGGGTGTTTTGGAAGGCACATTGTGTATTGATTTGCGAATGCTTGACTAGTATTACAACAATCGCCTGGTTGTTGACTGCGAATGTTTAGGTCTTTGTTCTATGGCGCGGAAGATTTACGGGAGTATTTCTCATGAGGTGATTGTGTATGAGTAATGTGTCAGTCATTTGACTGGGAGAGTTGGCGATCAGATATGGAGATTTCTCTATTCTTGAGGTTTAGAGACTGGATATTCTTGTAAGCAGACTATTCTTTGGTTCTAGACTATGAAGATATGTTAAGAATCAGACAACTGATGGTAAGTGTTATGGATGGGCTACTATGGACTTTTGGAAGGTTATCTACCTGTTTGGGGATGATAGAATCGGTTTGGGGGCTATTTGTAGACTTAATGAGAATGTGTATTCTATATCGGATCGAGTTTGCTTGCTCTTACGCAACTTTTACTGTAGGTATATCACCGGGTAGAATGAATGTTATTCATGCCCTGGTTTATGTTATATGCTTCTCTCTTATGCTATGATGGGGCGTGAGGCTATTTGACTATTCCCACACATGTTGTGGTCCTGTTTAGGCCTCGTGGCGATATATGTGTGAGATGACTCTTGTGATGTTGATTTGCTTATTGCTCCTTAATCGTGCTTGCCTTTTTCCGTATTGTATTATGCTTATTCATCTCCGTATAATTATATTTATGCACTTTATCATGTTTGATATTGATGCACATGTGCTTAGTATGGCTCGATGAGTGCCATGTGTTTGTCCAATGCTTCAAAAATGTTTGAATTTGTAGCTCTAAATTTGTAGATCTTCCACCAACACTAGCCTCTAACTGTGTATTCACCATTGGTGCCAAGAGCGATGCTATGATACCAAAAATAGTGTTGGAGCTACGATTTTGGATTAAAAAGGGGGCAAAACGAAATAAAATAGAACTAAACAAAGTATTATGTTTTTTTTTATCAATGATTCTCCTTATATAATACTAGATAAATACTAAAAGAGAATAGTGAAGACAAACTACAACTGTTG
Organism: Nicotiana otophora; assembly: GCA_000715115.1. Lineage (NCBI taxonomy): Eukaryota > Viridiplantae > Streptophyta > Magnoliopsida > Solanales > Solanaceae > Nicotiana > Nicotiana otophora. Next base: position 201,306 of record AWOL01S0015768.1, on the reverse strand, counting down.
CTCCTAACAATTTGTACCAACTTGGACATCTGTCCTTTATTGAAGCAATTAGACGTTTAGGAAATTAAAAGACTGTGCCTAACTATTATTGGACCTATGCTGGATTAGGACAAGGCCACTAACAGATTTCCCGGCCCAACTCTCCAGCAACGACCTGACCCAAATACTAACTAAAGAAGCTAAATTCGCAAATTGAAATCGGGACACAAGGTGAACTTAGGACAGAAAAGGACTTCAGTTCATAAAATGAACTAAAGTTTCTATCCCCTCAAGGGAGTGACAAAAGGTGATAAGGGAGGCAGTAACTTTGGACTTGGAAACCATGATCACTGCACTTCAAGTGAGTTGAGATAGTTATCTACCAAGAAAATCACGATCAATGGCCATAGACTGTGATCTATCTATGCCTCAGTGGCCCAGGAACCTTTATATACTTGATGCAATCACTGTATGGCTAAAGTGGCTCTAAGAACCCTTATATGCTGCAATCGCAACACATAGGCCGTGATCACTGCACCAATGTTTTTGGTCTGCAAATTGCAACTATAAAAGCCTACATGTTGCAAATTTTATCCACATTTCTCAAATATTACGTTTCAAGCTCGATTCAAAAGGTAAAAATCATCCTCCGATTACTTCCTACCATTAAGGTAAGCTATTTCAACTTGATTTAAGTTATTCCTGGTGTCATAACACATGGCTTAACTCCAAAATAAAGATTTTAGATTGGATTCACAAATCTCTCAAATTACAGCCAAGAGCTAGACTTGGGCTTTTGAGCTATTTTGTGATATTTTACGCTACCCAAGTGTTATATACACTCCATTTAGCTTATAGATAGTGTTGATCCCAATTTCACATGCAAGTATACGTGGTAAATAAGTAATAAAGTGATGAGACAGATTGTCGAACCGATAGAGACTTATCTTTAACTATCTACCAGTGTTTTAAAAGGCGTGAGCGTAAGGCGAGACATTTTACATATGCCTTAGCGAGACGTAAGCCCCGAGACACGGGGCGTAAACCCCATATGTATTTAATTTTTAATATTTTATAAAATAATATAATTACAGTTAATATTTATAAACAGGTAAAAGTGCATAAAAATTGAAGAAAACTATAAATATGTAATATATATATAGATATGCTCCATTTCCATAAAAACCTAGTCAAAACAATCTATTATACGCTACTTACAAGCAGTGACAGAGCCAAAATTTTCGTTAAGGGGTGTCAAAATATATAAAAGTAAACATACCAAGAAATTAAGAGGAGTCAATACATAGTATATATACATATAATTTATTTTTTTACCTAGCTACATGTCACGACCCTCGGGACCGTGATGGCGCCTAACATTTCACTTGTTAGGCAAGCCAACGTTAGAATAATATAATCTATTTTAAAACATTTTTTTTAAAATTTATTAATAACAAAGAAACAAATGCGGAAGTAAAGTCTGAAATATAGTGAATAATCCATAAAAATAACGGAGTCTAAATACCATCCAAGAATTGGTGTCACAAGTGCACGAACTTCTAGAATAATACAAATAAAGGTCTGAATAAAATAAAACTGTCTGGAAGCAAACACACAGTTAAAGAAAAGTAGACGGGGACTTTAGAACCGCGGAAGCCGTGCAGTTATACCTCAAGTCTCCTCTGAGTAGCTGAAATCCGAGCAAGTCTATGGTACGCCGCTGGGACCAACTCCGAAATCTGCACAAGAAGTGCAGAGTGTAGTATCAATACAACCGACCCCATATACTGGTAAGTGCTGAGCCTAACCTCAACGAAGTAGTGACGAGGCTAAGGCGGGTTACTTATATTAACCTGTACGCAATATTAGTAAGAACAACAAATAATAGAAATAAATCGGTTAACTCATTTATAATAATTGAAGCCAACTCAGCAGTCATAACCCATTATTATTTCAATCAATTTTTCGTTGCAGAGTACAACCCGCTCTCACAATATATTCATATTCAATTCTGTTGCGGCGTGCAACCCGATCCCCCATATATATATCGAATTTTAAGCAAGTCTGTTGCGGCGTATAACCCGATCCACCAATATGAACTTTTAATTAAGTCTGTTGCGGCGTGCAACCCGATCCATCAATATGAACTTTTAATAAGTCTGTTGCGACGTGCAACCCGATCCTCCAATATATTCATTTCAATCTATTCTGTTTCGGCATGCAACCCGCTCCTTCAATATATTTATTTACCAAATTCTTATAGAGGAAATTGCCCCAATAAATGCAACAATTAATATAAAATTATAAGACAACAATCATACAAAAAATATAATTTAATTATGAAACAAACAATGACAAATAATAATTTATTATAAAAATCAGGGAGAAAATAGGCAGTTTAATATTTAATATGTTAAATGTCAAGTAACAATTAATGCACATAAATCAAATAAGCATGTAGCAATTATTGCAGGAATTCAAGAATTAATATTTGATAAAGAATAGGAGAGAGACAATTTATATAACAATTAATTTGTGTATTAGAACAATTTAGGATTTTCAAATAATTATGCAAACAATTAATTTGACGATGTATAGACATTCGTCACCTCGCCTATACGTCGTTCACATACTTTTCACATAACAAATAATTTAAGGGTTCTATTCCCTCAAGTCAAGGTTAACCACGTTACTTACCGCGCTTTACAAATTCCAATCAATTACTCGACCAAACCTTTTCCTTTTAAATCTGTCTCCAAAAGTTTCAAATCTATTCACAAACAATTTGATATACTCAATACGAATCATAGGAATTAATTTCATATGAATTTACTAATTTTTCGGATAAAAATCTAAAATTCATTTAAATATTCGACAGTGGACCCACGTCTCAAATCTCGAAAAAACTTACAAAATTTGAACACCCATTCCGAGACGAGTCCAACCATACAAAAATTATCAAATTCCGATGTCAAATGGACCTTCAAATCTAAATTTTTCATTTTTGGAAAGTTTTACAAAAAAACCAATCTCTTGCATCTAAATCCGAAATAAAGGATGATTATAGACACGGATTCATGAAATATAATCACTTTTTGTTATAGAAAACTTACCCAATTCAAAGTCGTGAAAATCCCCTTTGAAATCGCCCAAATCTGAGACTTCAAACTCAAAAATAAGTAAAAAGGGTTAAGACCCGATTTTATGTATTTTGCCCACCATTTTCGTATTTGCGGGCTATATTTTCGCACCTGCGGCCACGCATCTGCGAGAAAAATCTCGCATTTGTGAAGTGGAACTGTCAGGCGAGGTTCCGCATCTGCGGACCTTTCTGTCGCAGAAGCGATCGCGCACCTGCACGATTCGTCTCCGCAGAAGCGAAGTCACAGCCCAAGGCCAAAGTTGCAGAAGCGACCAGCTTTCCGCAGGAGTGGCTGCGCACCTGCTATCACTATTTCGCAGGTGCGATTACACCAGGTTCTGCCAAGAACCTGCTGCTTTCAACATGCTCCAGCCAATCCGAATTTCGTCCGAAACTCACCCGAGCCCCTCGGGACCTTATCCAAATATCCCAACAAGTCTTGTAACATAATACGGACATACTCGGGGTCTCAAATCACATCAAATAATATCGAAATTATAATTCACACCTCGATTCGGACTTAAGAGTTTTAAACTTTTCAATTTGCAAATCTCGTGCCAAAACATATTAAATGAATCCAGAATAACTTCAAATTTGGCACACAAGTCCTAAATGACATAACGGAGCTATTCAAATTTTCATAATCGAATTTCGGTTCCGATGTCAAAAAGTCAACACCGTGGTGAAACTTAGAAATCTTTAGCCTTTAAATTACTAGTTTCCGTTAAATGGTCATAACTTGAGCTAGGGACCTCCAAATTAAATTCCGGGCATACGCCCAAGTTCCAAATCACGATACGGACCTACCGGAACTGTAAAAATACTGATCCGGGTTCGTTTGCTTAAAATATTGACCAAAGTCAACTCAATTGAGTTTTAAGGCTCTATTTCATATTTTAATCCATTTTTCACATAAAAACTTTCCGAAAAATTTTACGGAATGCGCACGTAAGTCGAAAATTGATAAATAGTGCTTTTCGAGGTCTTAGAACATAAAATTACTTATTAAATTTAAATATGATATTTTGGGTCATCACACTACACAGTGTATTTTTCCCGCGAAAGGGGTGTCATTTGATAGCCCTTCCTATAAGGTGACTCCACCACTATTTACAAGGACAAGTAACTTGAGTCGAAAAGAGTAAAGTTTTATATGGAGGAACAAAAAGGATGACTAACGTGCAATTTGAACTTTGAACTTGCTGCTATGAAGGAGAATGAAGTTCTCTTTGTACTTGAAAAAAAATAAAAATTAAATATTCGTTGCCGTTGGGAGATATTAGCAGGCTAGCGGACAAGATAAAAAATTGAGAAAGACCATAAATTAGGGCTTCAATTAATAAAAAAGGTCTTGACTTTTAAATTTAATACATTTCACTTCTTTTTTAAAACTTTTGAGTAATTACAAGCTGACTTTTGAGAATTTGGGTATTATATGAATGACTTATTCAACAAAATTTATTTTAATTTTAAAAAGTCTCTGGGCATGCCTCACTACAAAAACGCGCCTCAAACACCCGGGCGTATGCCCCAAATGCTCTAGCATACTCCCCGAATTGCTGGGCATACGCCTCTTGAGACTTTCACACCACACCATCGCCTCGGGTCATTTTTGGTGCGCCTCGCCCTAGCGCTCGTCCCGAAAATGCCTTTTAAAACACTGCTACCTACTAATTCAACTAAAGTTTTGTAATCTAATCGAGCTATCAATGTTAAGTTTTTGTTTCTAAACTACTATTGAAAAATTAATTAAGGAAATATAACCACGACATTAGAGAGTTGTTGAGATGAACTTAATTCAGTAGAGATCATTATTCTAGGGTTGTGGCGTTACCCAATCCTATTGTGTTCTAATTAATTCTCCTTCAATCTGAATTACCCATGGTTGCTAATTAGCTAGATTATACTCATAGTATTCTCCTGAACTATTAGCCACCTGCCCAATATAGATTAACGTATATATTTTTATGAAATTAATCTACCAAGAATGCATTATGATCACGATATGAAATAAAGCATGTTGACTAGATATGTTCTTATCCTAACCACAAATTTATCCCCAACCTTAAGGATAAGATCACACTCTCTTTATCTCTTCTCTAATTTAAGAACGAATTTCTCAAGCATATCATAGATAGTTGATAGAACCTAATTTTTGTCCAATCAAGTAATTATGCACAAATTTAAAGAAACAACCATAACATGGACATTCACATTAAAGGAGAAAATGACAATTAAACATCAGTATTCATGTCTAACCATAACCCTAGAATTATAGAACTTAGTCATGCGTAGTTGTAATACGATTACGCAAATATTTTGCATGGTAAAGTTACTACAAAAAGATGAGAATATGAAGAACTCGATGATCCTTGCTCCACACGATCCATTTCGCCTCCAAATTGTCAATATCCCTAAAACATTAGGTTTGGGAACCTTTTATATTTGTTAAGGACGTGTAGGACTAATGAAATATTTTCCTTTTTGTGTTTGGAAAATGTTTTGGACTTGTGCGCCCTGGGCACCCGAATCGATGGCCAAGGCAGAGAAGAATTTTGAATTCGGCCTTCAGCAGTGATGCTGCCGCGGCGCACCCGTCTGAAGCTGAACCCTCTGCTTCTACATCTATTTTTGCCTCCAACGCGCCAGGCACCGCAAGTTAGTGGCTTAGGCGCTGGCAATTAGAGCAAGATACGAGGCAATTAACATACAATAATATATACTTTTAGCCAAACATCAATACCCAACACTAAAGCTCTTGCTTGTCCTAGAGCAACCTAAAACTCCACTATCTCAAATATGCAATATAGAATACCACAATGCGATATAGCATATCACAATTAAGCACACTACACCTTGACCATAGTTGATACAAGCAACTAAGCCCTCGTATATGCATTTTAAGAAGATTTCCCAACCCTTGCATGCCAAAGTATATATTGATAGTTCAACACATTCAAACAACTTGCCCATAACAATATCACCTCAAATACTGACTCGTTGTCAATAAGTATTCTTGGCTTGTGCACTTATCCCAATAAGAGAAGTATAATAATGTTATCTATCTGTCATGAGATCATGTGCCTCACCACAAAACAAAATGAGAGATAGTGCATACATTCAAATCAAGTATTCAAAGGTTAATAATAACTCACACATAAAAACAAAAATCAATCACTCTCACGAAGAAATCATGTGCCTCCTGAGGTCGTAGGCTTGCTAGTAGTATAAGAGTTGATTAATCTAAGCCTGTCAAATATAGGATCAAGTAAAACTTTAGGGGTTGCAATGTAGGCTAAGGGAGGATAGTATACATTAGAATAAAAGTGACTAACCCTCCTAAGTACTTTAATACAATACAACAATCAATTCAAGTGCATACTTATCATAATCCAACTCCAAACGTCCTACTAGACACCATATCAAGAGTATGCCCTCTTTTTTTAAGCACTCGCATATTGGTAACTCATTAGCAAGGATAAGGTATGTTGGAAGATGTGTTATTTTTTTCTTCTTTTTATTTTTCCAGCTAGCTTTTGTTTTTGCCTTGCTTCCCTGCTTTTTCTCCTAACACTCCCCCTTATATTGCAATTTTCGCTAGTGATTCTTTGATTACATAAATGCACCTTTCTTCCTCTCTATGGTTCCACTCAAGAGCTACACCTATTTTATTCCTCACCCCTTTAGCTCTCAATCTTGCGACTTAAGTGGTTTCAGAGGTAAAAGTTCAATCAAAGATTTTAATTACAAACAAAGGGTATCAACTTGTAATGCGTGTGCTAAAGAAAAGGTTTACAGGCTCAAAAAGGATGACTATGAAAAATATTAATAATGGTAGGGAATTTAAGGCTCAATAGACTAATCAAAGAAATGCCTAAATTATCTCCTAGATTCAATAAGACTTACTTATTTTGCTTCGTCCCACACATGGGGCAAGTACTACACTAGCACATGATAGTACAGAATACAATTTAGACCTCACATAGCACCATGCACATGACTCATTATGGACGTTCTATTCCATAATGTTAAGCATTATGGAATAGAAATGTAAAGTGAAAGAAAGTAGTCACATAACCAAGAAATGTTAAGCATAAAGCACTAAAGTAAACACAAAAGTCAAGAAAATGAAAGTAGGCACCACAAAACAAGCTATTCAAGTGTCTTAAGGCAATAATGTTTTCAAACATTCCAGGAAGGTGATTCACATGCTAAGACTTAAATATAATAACATTAAACAAGTCAAAATGTATCTAGGCGCAATTCAGTCTTCTTTTGTTAACTCTAGACTAACAAAAAAATAAAAATACCTAGTTCAAGTTACATCTCTAGGAAAAGACTAACTACTTAAAACAAAAAGCAATTGTATTTGAATTTTTTCGTCGGACTTTAATCCCTAAAGAATGTCTTCCAAGAAATCAATCATCGGGAAAAGTCCAAAATGTTATCTTTTCCGATATTTTTTTATTTTTTTCTTCAATTTTATCACTAATCATCTAAAGAAAACTATAACTAAACTAATTTTCTAGAACAACTACTATTACTATTACAAACCGGGAGAATGCAAATAGTATCATACAATTAACCGAGTCACAAAATACATAAAAAGTCCCCCACCCCACACGTAGATCATGCATTGTCCCCAATGCACATAACAAAAAATCAAACAAGAAGGGTGAAAAAATAAATTTCCTACTACTCTGACCCATTCAGGTTGTAGTCTAAACCATCCTCGGACGACTCCTCATCAGCAAGTCCTATAGCCCTCTTCGACTGATACGACTCTGATCCTACCTCATCAATACCCTTAGTGGCTAAGAGTCCATCGACCTCTTCACCAGTTTCATCTCCAAGGTGATACCTAAGGAGTATTTTTCTATACTCGGACGAGTGGAGCAGGCTCCTAGGTGGTAATACCAACATCAAATTCATAGACCCTAACAATGGATAATTTTGATGTAAATCTAACATACTACATAATCAAATTCATCATGCCATAAAAATGGGGATTCATGTTGTCATCATGGGTATATCTCGCAATAGTGCTAAACTTTGATGCTTCTTCCTAATCCTTCAAAACACTAATATCCATCAGTTCCTTAAAGTTACAACAACCTCATCAATCTCATCATACTTGGGCACATCTTTAGACAACATATACTTCGTCAGCAAGTTTCCAAAGAAGAGCCTCTTCGTTTGGTTCTAAAACCTAGTTCGATACATCTCGTCCAACATAAGCTTCCTAATATTGGCACGTTACCCTATCATGAAAAAGTAGATCATACACACCCACACTCATGCACACGTTGAGTTATGCTTGCTTGGCATGATGCGAGCCTGAATAAAATTTTGCTAAAGTCAGGCTGCCCTATAAAAGCCACCTTTATACATCTCCAATTGATTATGGGCCCGAGCCGAATGATTCAACTTCATAGTTGAGTCCATCCCACACAATGTATGGCGAAGGCTATGTAGGTTGGACTACGAATAAACTTAGTGAGCATCTCTGGAGCACAATACTCAACCCCCAAGTAGTCACACAAAGATTCTCTTGATTGATTCACTAACATCCCTTACACCCATGCTTCATCTTTTTGATAGTTCAAGTTGGTGTATAAATCCTTAACCATGCTAAGATTGGCCTGTCCAAGAGACTCCAGCAAATGCTCTAGCTTTAACTTCTTCATCTGTGCTAGCACCTCTAGATAATTCTTCTCTAAGGATGTCTCATTGATACCCATATTGGAAATATATCTCTCTTATGGCACAAATGTGTTGTACCACTTTTTAGCTTCATCACCCTCAAATTGAATTCCTAACGTCCCCTCTTGAGTGGCCTTGCGGAAGTCTCAACCACTTGATTGCCCTTAGCTTGTTTGCTCGGAGTAGCCTCACTATGAGTACATTTATTTGTAAGATAGGTCGTAGTGGAAGGCTTGTCAACAACCTGGACCTTAACATGCTTCTCACGAACCATTGTACCTAAACTTACAAAATGAATGCAATGCATTAGATATATCTCATCAGATGGAATAAAGCCAAAAGTTAGGGTCAGAATGACCCCATACTCAAAACTCAAGCATGTGTGAAATTTAAGCATCAAAAGTCTACCAACACCTTTATAGTCATAAGCAAACTACTGTCAAGTGCATTGGATACTTAAGACTTTTCCCTTTTTATGGAAAATAAAATCCGCATGTATCGTAAATATTGTAGCATATGAATGACGCAATTGACATAGACGCGGTCCATACTAAAGTGATCATAACATGCTCAAAAATAAACTAAAAACTCTATTCCACGACTCTCCTAAAAAGTTTAAGCAAAGCAAAAGACATAAAAAATTACAATCACGGGCAGGCAGGCAACCAGGCACAACCCTCACGAGTGACACTCATGCACGCGCGCACGACGTTTATGCGACATTAACGTGGTATGATCAAAACAATCTTGGCACATCTCCAAACCACTTCGTATCAGCCTCCACTTATTCCTAAGCGTATAACACTTGGCTATTCAGACTTCACCGGCGAGAATTTCTACTCACAAATATTTTATCGAATACTTGGCATGCATAACTTTTGTTAGGTATTTCAAACACTAGGGTAATCAGAGTAACCCCCCCCCCCCAAA